>KB667811.1:691071-738740 GCA_000349065.1 Anopheles quadriannulatus | reverse complement strand
TGCTTGATAAACGATCGTGTCTTAAATAAACTTGTTTACGTTTTTTGTTTTGATTTTGAACATTTTGACACATCGACACAGCTTTAACGAAAGAAAAAATTTAACGAAACTTGTCTGTCACAAGAACGGTTTCAAAATGCATACCTATTTTCCGTTTGTCTTGACGCACTTGTCTTGTGTCATTTCCGTTTGTGTTTAATAATCGGGCCTATGGTGTGAAGAAGTTCGTTTTGCGACTAATGATCATCGCTTTCCTCGAGCGCACACGCACATATCGTTCGTTTTCGGCGAGGGTTTCGATGCCAAGCATTCGATCGGCCGTTGTTGCAGCCGATGCAGTTTTTTGGGTTGCAATGTATTGTTTGAATAAATCTTTCGAATCTACGAGAGGAAGCGTAGGCATAGCGGCGTAGTACGTGCTCAGTGTTTTGTAATTGTTTTGCGTGCAGTTGCTAGCCGATGTGTAAAACTCGCTAGAGAATAATAAACAATATCCCAGTGCGTTTTTGGTAGACGCTTTATAATGACACAGTACAGTGAAAGAGCTGCTTAATGGATTATTTTCCATTATGTTTCTTATAGAAGCACTAAACCGTATCAGATAATTGTATTTATTCGTAAATTTGAAAATTCAAAGTCAATAAACAGATCAAAATTATTTCATCAATCAACATATTGGATTGGATGAATCAATGGATCAACGTACTTGATCGATGGATCGATGGAAATAATTAGTAAATACGAAGCGTTTTTAACTTTCATGCAATTTCTTCCTGAAAAATTGATTTGAATTGAATTTATTGAATTTATTTGATGAATATAAATTGAATTGATAAATGATCATTGACTTTCCTTAAGATATGTTGTTATTTAAGTTTCAACCATAAGCTAATCTTTAAATAAAAATAAATACTACTTGGCTTATGTCTGAGAAAGCCTAGCTCAGTTATGTCATCACAACAACAAAAGCCACCATGAATATGTATAAAACACATAAAAAAGAATCTACTAATGGAACAAACACAGCGAGGCTCACACTAAAGGAAAGATTATTTAGCATCTTGTCTCCCTTTTTTGCTACCTTGGTCAATCTGCCATACCCACAACCAGTTTTTATTTATTAGATTGTTTACAATTCATACGTCACATGTATACACAATCCATAAAGAATCATTTATGGTGGGTAGGCATTCCCTCAGATCTAAGAACAGGTTTTAGCACGTATCACACTGAATGTCTTATCCAGAACTTCAACAGCTTGTGCTGTTGTATCAGTTCTTTAGCAGTCCCTTGGCCGCGAAGGTTGCAATGATGTGGCGCTCTGTGCTTATGCTTAGCTTAGTTTGTTTCATGTTCGGTAGCGTCAATGGTCTTGGCGGAAAACGACTAATGTGCTACTTTTCAAGTGATTCCCCAAAAACAAAAGGCTACGGACGGTACACGGCCAACGAGATCCCATTGGAGTTGTGCAGTGATGTGATCTATCGTGGCATTTCGTTTCCAGAATGGAGGAGAGGATCATATTTCTTTGATGTGCGTGCGACCCGACGTGTACTGAAATCTCTAAATGATGTCTTAATGAGCGTAGTATTTACTTCCAGAACGCAGAAATACAGCAGCTAGGTGGATTTATGTACACCGTCAAAGCGAGATCGGCAGCAGTGCGTAGTTTTGTTACGGTGCTGGAAAGAGGCAAAGAAGCACTGTCCTACTCGATCATGGCCGAAATACCCGAACGGCGGCGTGCCTTTGTAAAGGCCATTCTGGAGCTGCTGGAGCAGTACGGGTTGGGTGGAGTCGAGATTGCTTGGGAGTGGCCCGGAACGATGGTTAAATTTGGAGGCATCTCCAGCGATCGTGAGTCACTGATATCGCTGCTGACGGACGTACGAGCGGGTCTGAAGAGTAGGAACAAGGAGCTGCTCTTCTTTGGAGCTGTATATCCGAAAGTACTGAGGGAATCCTATCGCGTTACCAGCATCTGTCAGCTGGTAGATTACGTGACGCTGTTCACCTTTGATATGCGGCCCCACACAAACAATGTGGCCGATGTGCATGCCCCGATGCGCAATAGGTCGTTTGAGACGGAATCAAACCGCGCAAGAACGAATGTGGTAAGGATGAGGCAAGGCACTCGCTGATTCGTTAGTTGTCTGAGCTGAACTTATTTAAACACAGGTTGATGGTGTCGAGACGTGGATCGATTTTGGATGTCCACCGAAAAAGCTTATCCTAGGCATTGGACTGTTTGGACAGGCGTACACCCTAGCCAACCCGGCATCATACAACGTGGGTGCTCCAACCGTTGGGCCAGGTGCGGAAGGACAATATTACTACGAAGGTTACTATCCTTATTATGAGGTAAGAACATATTATTAACAATATTTTAAGCAACCAAACTGAATTCAAACTCACCATTTCAAACCATCACTTTCCTTACAGCTATGTTTACTTATCCGAAGCGGTTGGAGCTTATTCTATGATCCAATAGGACAGATGCCTTTTGCCGTTCGAGGTAATCAGTGGATGAGCTACGAAGATACGACTTCCATTGGAGTGAAGATGAACTTCGTGCAGGAAAAGCGACTTGGAGGAGTGATACTACAGTACGTGGATTACGATGACTTCTGGGGCTTCTGTGGCACGAGGAATCCTCTCACCACCTTCATCTATCAACGTTTACAGCAGATTCCTTCCGACATTGGATTTGCGATCGAGTGGAATAAGAAGTAAAGCTCGAACTGGCACAAAAATATTCCAGTAAATTATGCACAACAATAAGTCATTGAATCTTGTATTCCCAATATCAATAAGATTGTCTATAACGATGCTTAAACTCTATCTTTTGTATTCTTGTGTTTAAAATCACACAAAATCTACCTCTATTTCTCATGCTTATCCCAAGGTGATATATTCAAGAAAACAAAATCATTCACCCTGCTCCGAAAAGGCAACGGCATATTTAGCACTGCCATAAAGATGGGATTTATTTTTCGCATCGCTTTGTTCGTCTGTGCACACAACGTTGATCATCAACCATCAGGCTCGGTTTGGTGTCGCTTGCTCAATCACGTCGCTTCGTACCGCTTATTCCTTATTTTGAAAAATATCCCCAAAACCCTCCAAAACCCGCTTGATCGCACCCCGTGGTCCCGTCGTCATGGTGGTAAGCTAAAACTTTATGAATGAAACCTCCCGGCATGTCAACGATGGTTAAGACGCGCAGTCGGCGAAAGCGGACAACCTAATCGGCAAACAGAACGGCCGTTTTCGAACGGACACTTCGCTTCAGAAGCACCCTGAAGAGTTTATGGGAGCCCCCAGGAATGAATCTTTCATGCAAAGGTTGCTATCGTTATGTGTGTGTGTTACTGGGAGTGCCCTATAGAAAACCCACTCGTCACGCTGCGGGACACACCAACGCCCACTTCCGGTTACGCTAATCTCATTATCGAGCCTGTACCGTGTGTGCCTGCCAGCTCGCTCGCGAGTGGAGAGGTGACAGAAATGATAATCCTGTCGCTCGATGCCACTCGATGAACATGATGCTTAAGTAAACGATCGATGGAGATGATGTTTTTTTTGTTACAACTTCCAACAGCCTGCTCAAGCGCATGAAAGCTTCGCTTCTTTCCCCAGCTAACACAAACACAGCCTCAAACTGAGCACTTGTCGAAGTGTGAATTTCATTTCACCATCCTTGGTGCTGTTGGATGCGGTCGGCTAAGGGGGCTTAAGAAAATTTAGTTATTTTCAAAAATGACCCATTTGAAGGCAAGATCGAGAGAGAAAAAAGGTACGAGCGAGTAAGATCGGTGAGCGGGGAACCGTTTTGTCGATGATAATGTTAATGGCATTAAAAATGATAGCTTCGGCAGTGGACAACCCACTCAGAAAACGGGGATACACACCTTGTTGCCCAACCGTCCCTAGTGCGTGGTGCTCGAAGCTTCACCGGTTTGTTTGTTGTAGTGATATTATTTATGAATGGATTAAAATATCCGACTAGAAAACGATCTCGACGACTGTTTCGGGAGGGTGATCGAGAAATTTAAATAATCCCAACCCCGCTCTACCGCTCTACATCGTTGGAGCGGCCTCATTAACCCTCTCTCTCTCACACACTCTCCCCGGGGGTGGAAAAAAAGCGTGGTGCAAGGAAGGATAACAAAAAGGCGATCGCTCTTCTTGGGCTCGTTTAAATGCGAGCTGCAGCCGATCTTCCGACGCCTGTTAAGCTCGTGGACCCGTATCACACGTCGAGTTATGGGTTTGCTTTATCATTTATTTATGAATTGATATTTTATTTTAATGTCATATTTTTTCGGACCCCTCTGTAAAGCGTTGTGGGTCGGAAAGGGAGCAGAACCTGGCTCTCCTCAAAGGTGTATTGATTAGGTTTCGGTATTTAGAGGCCGCTGTCAGCCACGGTTGGACGGAGGTGTTGAATTATATCTTCCGTTTAACGTTCGCGCGTGTTGTCGTGGCCGGGCTCAATACATCTTTGAGCACCGAAAACAATCCAGAGAAAACGAGAGCGAGAGGGCGTGGGTTATTTGATGATTTTAAAGTATGTTTTGAATTTGTTGGTGTATTATGTAAATTTTGTATTATTTTTCTACATGGTTTTGAATAGTATTTTACCAATTTTAATTTGATTTTAATTGCTTCATTGAACACATTTGAATAAATATATATTAGAAACTATTTTCTTGTGTTACTAATGAATACAATTTCTCGATTTTTGTATCCACAAAATCAATGCTTAAAACGATGATTGTATAGACCATTTAGTATCATATTTATGTTAAAATTTCTTGGATGCAAATCTAATATGTTTTTATAAAATATTTTTATCGATGAACCATTCAGCATATACCATACATTGATCAAATTTCTCTATCGCTCTCAACCCATGAAAACATCCGCTCATTTATGGTTATTAAATTATAATTCCAATTTCCCCAACCAGTCGACAGCTCCATTCGATCGCCAGGAGATTGTTTATTATCGTTTTCCAATTCTTATCCAAACGTCTTCCAAAGGTTAGATTCAGAGCAAAACTTACACACACTTCCATATAGCTAGAGTGTGCCGTCCCGCTGTGCCATAAGCTCGGTGTAGAGCCTCGGAAGCTGCGGATTTCATTCAGCCCGCGATCGGAGCGCATCTCGGCGGGTGGTTAACACTAGAATTAGAACTTGGCTTACGCCTTTGTCGTTTTAATGTGTCCTTTCGATCACGTTCATAATCGATTGATTCGCTGTGGAATTTCCTCTCGTTGGGAGGGGCACGCATGGTTGGTATATCACTCTTTGGGTCTCCTTTGTGGCTGTGCTTCTCTATGCAGAAGCTATCACGCTACACGAACCGGGAGCTACGTTCCGATAAAAATCGATAATCATTCATTAATAACTGATCGGTGCGAGAGGA
This sequence comes from Anopheles quadriannulatus, assembly GCA_000349065.1. Taxonomy (NCBI): domain Eukaryota; kingdom Metazoa; phylum Arthropoda; class Insecta; order Diptera; family Culicidae; genus Anopheles; species Anopheles quadriannulatus. The sequence goes on along the minus strand of KB667811.1, from coordinate 733,307 downwards.
TCGGTGCGCAAGGTCCTGCCTGTCGCGGTCGCGAGCATTTCCGATCCGCCTGCCACTCCTCTCGGTTTCGAGGCAAAACTTGGTCGTGCCGTTGTCTTTCACTGATCGACATTCGCTGATAATTATCCTCTTTCACAATCACCCCGGCCTGCCGTGCTGCCGTGTGGTGCAATGGTTCGCCTTTGCTGTGCGGACTCCCCCCTTTGGCAGGAATGGCAGGAAAGGTCGATGGCGAGTGCGAGAAATATGGCAAGATCGTGTTCCAATATTTTACCATGGATGGACACGTAATCAATCACATGGCTGCAACTCCGCCCCGGTGGTCCGTGGATCGACCGAGACGTTTCGTCATTCGGCGGGCAATGCGTTGCCTCGTGGAGGTTGGCGGGTTTTTGGGCAGTGCATGCATTTATTTCGCTTGTCGTATGTGGTGAGTATGATCAATCTTCGGGTTGAGGAGGTGTGGAAGATTCTGTAAAAGGTTGAACATCAAGTTTGCTGATACAGGCTCTGCAATATGGTATCCATGATGTATTAAAAGTGTGTTGTAATTCCAACCGTTTAACTGTTTTAACAAGCTCCTCTGATCATTGTTCATGCTGGTATGGTAATCTCAACATTTTGGATGCAAAATTCGTTTAAATTAAGTTCAAGGACCCTATTTTTAATTTAACAATTCTGTCAAATACTAAAAACAGCTATGTTGCTTCTGACATTCCAATGTGCAATGTCGGCAAACACGTGACATGTGTACAGAGCAAACTTTGTGGAAACTCACATCATTATCTTTCTCTGCTTCAATGTCCCAAATCCACTTTTGGCCCTATTGTCGCAACTGTCGTGTAATGACGATCAACCAGCGAAGCCATTTTCTCCGATGTTCCTGATCGCTCTAATTTGACAGGAAAAAAAAACACGAAGCTACCCCGAAATGGGAAGGCCTCGAAATTGCCCCTTTCGCCCCTGCTGCCAACGACCGTCCTGCGCCGCCCTTAGCGAGGTCAGCAGCCCGGAGAGCCCCGAGGGAGATAATTGTCTAATTGTCATTGAATGAAGCCGGTGAATCGGCCCCGAGCGGAAGCGAATGTACCCCCACAACCAACCCTGCCACTGATCTAAATGAGCTGATAGGGCTTGGGACCTCAACCACTCCAAACGATTTAGTCTATGCAAACAAAACCTAGAAAACCTAAACACACTATGGCGGCTGACGCACTGTTTAACTGACAAAAATTAGGCCCCCAAAAGTCGAATTATCGTTTTCAACGTAATTAACTCAACTAATCGCTAGCGAGACACAGCAGTGGGGCACAGTTGTAAAGTTTGTTTGGCAAAGGGATGCTTTAAAAGTACGTGAATTGTCTACGAAAAGAGAAATTTTACCAGAGAAAGTAACGAAAAAAAGCATCTTACCATGTGCTTTGTTGATAAAATACGCCATTATTGACATGCGAAAGATGAGGTCGCATTGGGATGATCTTCGCCGTTTGATGGAGCCGTAAGTGGAAGTTTTCCTCTATTCCATTTACTCGAATCAGCCAAACAAAACGTCATTAATCGCTTGGAGCATTTGGACGAATCGCGCGGGGAGCCCAACACAGCACAACCTTCACCGATAATTCGTGTCGGAAGCGGCGAAAGCAGGTGTCATTAAAATTTTCACGTTATAACTTACTTAATTGGGGCATTTTTTCCTCATTCCATTGTTGCTGGCAGCACCAGCACCAACAGCAAGGACATTGGTTGGATCAAAATCATCCAGTGTGTGTGTGTTGGGTACGTGATTTATTTCACCATGGTTTGGAAAATCGCCCACACAACACCATTCGACACAAGCACAACCAGTGCGCAAGCAGTAAGTGTCACAGGAAGCACACACTAATTATCGTCAATTTCCGTGCTCAGTGCTCGGTGTTCATCCTGTCGTCATTTCGTTCCAGACCAGGCTTTCCATTGGATAGTTTACGAAAGGGGAGACTAGGAAAAGGAAAACGAACAACCCGTCCGGTTCCCTCCAAAATCAACTACCCCAGGACAAAAAAGGCAATTCGGGGTGGTTTGTGGGCGCTGGTAATCGTTCGTCTTCAACGAGTGGAGGGATGTAAACGAGCCAGAGGGACGGGCGGTAAGTACATGGCGCTGGTTTTCCGAGAAGCAGTTTCAGTTCCCTTCGCCCACGCTTCAAACCGATATCACAGCCGGGCCATCTTAATTATGACATGCAAACCAGCAGCAAAGTACACCCTTTCCCGGGGGCGTATCATAAACGATTTGTGTTTTTTTTTGTTCACTTTTTTGGTTAGGTTTTATGCTATGTTTTTTGTTGTTGTTGTTTTGCTGGACAACTTCACCCACAATCGTCGTCGCCATTTGCTAGGTTATTTCTTCGGTCTGGTGCATGCGAGCCGGGCCTGGAACCTGGACACCTCCAGTGACATTTGGCCACAAAATGGAAGCCGTCCATTTTCCGCCGAACGGTTATTTTCGAAACCGATTTTCTTTGCGCGTTTCTTTTGCCCATTTGCCCCCGACGGTCGTTTTTTGTTTATTTTTTTTGTTTTACTTCGTTGTCGGAATGGGGTTTGATAGCTTATCGTGTTTGCTTTCGTTTTAGGCTTGTGGTGGGCGGGTGGAAGGATGGATGGAGACCAGTTTTGAGGATGTGTCGTTGAATAGCCGTACTCAACTGAACAAACAAAGCGAGCCAAATGAGTTCCTGAGGCATTAGGGTGGTTTCGGTTTTTTTATTCGCTCTTCTCCGCTTTGAAGGTATTTGTTTAGCGCTTTCTCATCCATTAGTCTTCTTTTGAGGCGTGTGGTTTTTATTTGTTTTAATTTGCTATTTTCTTTTGCTCTTGCCCAACTTTTCCAACGATTTCCAAGGCGAGTGAATGCTGCGCTTTCGGAGATGGAAAAGCACCCGCAAAACCTCATCACGTGATCCTCGGCCAAATAGGGAGCTCGTTTTATTTTATTCGTTCGTGCCTGATATTGTTTGTTTGTCCATTTTTTTACTGCTGTGCGGCACTGTTGTTCTTGTGCAGCCATCACGGTGGAACGGCTTCGTTGGGGTGTTTCGGGTATCGAAATTTCTTTTCTGTCGATTTCACCATCCGTCAGTGCGCTTAGCGTAGCGTGTAATTGAAGATTTTTATTTGCCCAGGATTTGACTTTACTGTCCTTCGATTAAAACCGCTTCGCGGTATGGTGAGTTGCGGTGTGCTTCTATTTTCCCTTGCTCTCGTTTGCAAGCACGATAAGTATCGCATTATTTGCTCATCTTTTCAATCGCTGTTTTCTTTGAGTAGTGTGCGCTTCTTTTCTTAAACAAATTGTGTTTAATTAATTTAAAGAATAAAATACCTAATTTGAAGCTTCCCAACGAACCACAACGAGACCTGCTCCCCGGTAGCCAATTGTATTATTCGCGATCGCTCAAAGGAACATTTTTCTCATCCATCCACATGCTTTTTTATGCGTTTTCCTTCAGCCTCGAAAGCTAATTAGATTCTGCCGCATTGGCGGCAAAGCGCCCATACTTTCCCCGACCAAAAACAAAAACAGGCGGACATCGTTTGCATGCGGCTTTCACCGAAAAGTCGTTAAAAATTGGAAAAGAAAAGAGCTGGTTCGGAAATGGTTTGAAGCCAAATTATTTCCCATCTTGCGCTGCTTGCACGCAACACAGAAGGCGGCCACCTTTTGTGTCCACGCTTCCCGGGCGTGTTCGCTTTATTTGCTTTGGGCGCGTTTGCTGCCACTATTTGGTTTAGTAAGCGAATCGAATAATGAGCATTGGCTGTTTTATTTATCTTGGCAAAGGCTAATTTATTGGCTTGTTACGGTGTGGAGGGATGGCAAATTGATGTTAGTTTTTCTGGCGCTTTGTTGCGCAGGTTGTGCATTTGCCATTCCAATCATCGTAAACGGACGACGGTTGGTTGCTTTTGTTGTGCCGCTTGTTTTTTCTTCTTCTTTAGTTTGTGCAACATCTTGCAGGCAGGTTGCAATTCCGGCTGCAGTTTGGTGTGCATTGTTCGGCGTGCTCAATTGATTGTTTTTCCTTCATCTTTTCCAAGGCACCGCATGTGCATGTTAAGGACAGTGCGGTGTCGCGATGTGTCTCATGTCAGCACCGGAACATTCAGCACCGAACGATAAATTTATAATCAACCGGATCAGCCCGACAACCGTCCTGCACGCGGGGCGATGCATTATTTACGCGGTGTGTTTTGGTTTGCCAGCAACTGCAACTGCAACGACGCTAATTTGGTGATGTAAGGTGGCACACTAAACAAACTTAATATCACCTCTAAATGCCCACTGATTGCAGGGGTTGTTTAGTTGCAAATAGCAACAGCAGTAGCAGTAGTAGTAGTAGTAGCAGTAAACTAACTCAATCCTCTAATCGCCCTTGGAAGCGGTATCGGAGACAAACGATAGTGGCGGTGCAGCGCGGAGCATAATTGAGCCTTCGTTCTATCAACAGTCAGTTTAGGGCTTTTGTACTCGCGTATCTTGACAACTTAGCAGCGAGCGTTGGTGGCTTCGGCAAAATTGTACCCACACTATTTGTCGATAGGCATAGCTCACGGAACGAATGTGGTTTCCGAGTTGCGTAATGTGTGCTATAATTTTGCTAATGGATCGTATCGCATGCACTGAGAAAGCTGTCACCACCGCGATTACTGTCACGATAGAAATAAAACTAACTTGTTTGCATGGAGAGGTCACAGTTTGGTGTCATCAAGTTGGTGAGTTGATTTTGACTTAAACAAGGCGGATATTTGACATGAGATGCTGATATCAACGGCGATTCAGGGTTGGATCTTGTTATTGTGGAAGGTTAAACATATATTGTTGAGGTACAGTTTGTGACAGAGTCATCAATAAGACCATTGCAAATACGAACGATCAAGCAAAAGTCTTTTGGGTTCTTTTATCAATTTAAAACAATACATAATCGTTTTCTTAAAACTATCTCCTTTGTTTGGTTTGGAAAGATTACTGTTGTAAATAACAAATAAAAAATGAACGTTGTACAGGGTTTCCCACGATGTTTTGATTGACTCTTCTTTCCCATTCCTTCTCCCGAAAAATGTTGAATGCTTTCCATAGTTTTTTGAATTGTTCCCGCGTTCTATTGAAAGTTTTCCTGATTTTTTTGGATTAATTATATTGATTTTCAATCGGAAGATTCCAAGAATTCGTGACAATGATCTAAAAATGTATGGGAAACGGTGAATAAATCCTGGGACGATTTTCCTATACAAAATAATCTCCTTGATCTCGTAAAAACCGAATCGCAATTATTTTATTAGATATTGTTTTAGGCAAATATTAAGCACTGGCGGGGTTCAATACCTTATGTGTACATACAATTAAATAACAGCTCAACATTTCATGTTCCTATTGAAAATACGCTATATTAAGCCAAGGTAATCCCCTTCAAATCTCGTACAAAATCTTTGTTTTGTGCTGTCGTTAGTACTTACATTGAATTTGCATGTATTCATGTAACGAGCATTTACATGTGTATTATTCAAGAAGTTTGCTGTTTGTTCAAGAATATTTGTTACATAGACGTACAATGAGTCTTCGTACAATGATTGAATTGTGATTACATTTTTGCTCAATCTCTGCCCTCTTCTTTCACTTCGAAGTTATAGCTCCTTGCAGACCAAGGAGGTTCAGACCCCTGTTAGATGTTAGTTTTTCCTGCATTGCGTCAGGTTCTAGGGACCCACTGTCCTGTTTGGGTCATATATTGGTTTAGGCAATAAGATTTTAATAGAATATTAAGCAATCAAATAGGATATTGTTCAATATAAACTTCGAATAATTAATTTATATGGCACATTTTGATTCGCTTCACTTAGCAAATGTAATAAGATTTATTTTTAACTTGATTTTTAGGAATAGATATGTAGGCTCGTTGTCTGTAGCTATATGACTTAATAAACAAAAATACAAATTCTATTATGGCGAAATGTACAATTCATAATGTATAGAAACAAGTTTTGCACAAAATACAACAGACAAGGGTTCAGTGAAAGATATCTTAGGAGTTTAACGTGAACAATATACTAACCCCAACTAAGCGATCAAGAAAGAAGACAATATACTAACCCCAACTGATATTGCTTGATGTTTAGAGCGTAGAACCCGCCAATTTTGGGATATTTATCAAAACCTGATAATACTTGACACAGGATTAAAAGCAGAGTTTTGGGTTAACTGGAATTGTTACTAGATTAAATAAACTGAAGATATAAACCAGATTCGTGTTTAAGTTCAATCAAACAGATTTGAACACTTACCAGATCCAGACATTAACCTTATCGTTAAATTATTGTTGTATCTAACGCATTAATTTATGGCATTCTTTCAACATGTTAAAGTAAGTTCAGTAAAGCAATGTGTCACTGCGACATGAAAATGGGGGTAGTGATCTTGATGTGATTTAAACCATTAAGTGATCTTTACTTATGTTTTAATCTCATCTCCAATCTTATGAATACATTACTCTGAAAAAGACTCATTGAACGCAGTCATTCTTCATCAATTCATCTTTCATCTTTTTTCGTGACAAACAACACAGCCGAATCAATTCCAGCAGCTCCCAATACTTTCTTCAACCACTTGATTAAACCATTCAACATGCGTACATGCGGAAATAATTCGTCGTCTTCCGGCAGATAGGCCATATCCGTTCAAACTATCTATCTGTTAAAAAGGTGAACAGTTGTTTTGCCCCTTTCTCAGTTGTGGCTTCTCAAACACCAAGGAAAAGGCCAATCATGCGCCAACATCACCCCTTAAATGGATCATTTCGAGGGAAATTGAAACAAACCAGAGATCGCTTAACGTGCGCCTCGCGATGCTCTTGCTTTTTTTTTGATGCCCATACTCGATTACCTTCACGTTGTCAGATCATCTTTCGGGTGGTGGAGGGTTCCGGGGGAGGTGGAACGCGCTTGAGATTACTTCCTGCTACCGGGAGGACGACGCGATTAAAGGTTGCACTCATTGATCGGGCTCGTGCTCGATTACACTTGACTTTTACCAACAGTCGCGCTTTCGAAGGGCACTTAGCCATTCCGGCCACGTGTTGGTCTGGTTTTTGTTTCGGTTTTGTCGTTTTCTAGGTTTTATTTCCAGACAAGCTGCTCGTTCCGATGCTAGTTCTGAATCGGGCTGCGTTGCGCGATTGATAAATACTTTAATCACCGGCCAACGGATCAACCTGACGCGCAAGCCGGCGTGCTCAGGTCACTCATTATGGCGCTGGCAGTGGAAACATACCGAAGTGGCTGTGTAAGGTGTTGGCCAAGGCGAGAAACAATCTGTCAGAAAATTCAAAACACTCCAGACGGCAGCCGCACATCAAATTGGATCATTTTCGGGATCAGAAATAATTAAGCGAAACTTTGTTGCTCTGGCTCTATAATTTCCCCCATTTCAGACACCTCTTGCTCGGGGCGTTCGAAAGCAACGGGAGGCGAGCAAAAAACCACATGTCAATTATTGATTGCCATCCAATAAATAATATTTGTTTGCTGATCGTGCGCAAACAGGAGGTGACTGGAAGCCACCGGGCGTCCTTTTGCTGTGTTTTGTGCCATTTTTTTTTTTTGTCTACTGCGGAGCAATTTCTTTTCTAGACAAACATTAGGATCACAACCGAACCGCCTGTAATTATGTTGTGAGTTTCGGTAGATCTACCCGAAATAATTACTTACCGGATCCGGGTGCAACCATTCCGGGCTGTACAATTATTCGACACCTGAATCAAATGTGTCCCACAGATGCAGGGTCAGCAGCGGCAGCAGCACCTAGAACCTATCGCTCCAGTCCCATCTGCGCCCGAGCACCGAGCGGCTCACTGGCAAAAGCAAACGAATCCTATCTACGCTCCCCCATAGGTTTTTGTTCCTTCTAATCCATATAATTAGACATAATTTTTTGTTTATATTGATTACCGTTTCTTTGGTCAGATAATATCGCCGAGTGAAGGAGGATCCATCCGCCCCGGTTTGGGCCGGTCAGCAGGTTGGAGCAGGTAGCGTCGTAGTCGGACTTTGGAAAGGCTCTCGTTCGACCTCGTTCACCTGTTTCCCGTGCAGCTTCCCGTTAGAACTGACCGCGATTGATCGCTTTTTGATGAAGCCGATGGTGCGTTTGCGTGCGTTGTTTTTTGTTGTTGCTGGTGGTAGTACCCTACTTAGATGCGGTGCGAGTACATGGGTTTACGCTTTCGAGCTGATCTGCTTGATGGGTTGGTGGAGGAGCGAGGGCCAGGTCGGAGGGAAAATAGATAAATCATCGCAACGCGTCCAGCTCGCTTAATCGCAGCAGAACGTCAAGCAGAAGCGACAGCTGCAGAATTGTTTCGCAATCAAAAAACTTTGCTCACCGAGAGAAAGCGTTAAATAAATGCTTAAGGATGGTGCATAATTCGTACCTTGTTGGTTTGGTTTTTATTTTTACATTGAACCTTAGAACATGGTTTGTTGACAAGTTTGTATACTTCAGCTTCAGTAAAGCTTTAGTATACAAACTTGTCAACAGTATAGCAATTTTGAAAGTGTAGCTATTAAAGTTTTATGTAATAAATCTGTAATAAATTGATAAGTTTACGTTTCTACATGCTTTATTTTTTCCAATAAGCTTTAAATGATGTTCATACTACATTGGCAACAATAAATCACAATATTATTTGAGATGAAGATACTTCATCAAAGTCAATTCAACATAAAACGCAATCGTGTTGTCTATTTCACAATTTCATACAATAACTTTTTTTGAAACAGAATCGAGTTCTTTAAATTTTAAAATCAAAATTAGCCGCCCCTTCGAAAGAAAAAAATATGAAAATATGAAAAAAATGAATGTGTTGCCTAAAAAAAGCTCGAGGACCAAGAATCAAAATTTGAATTCAACAAACTGAAATACCATACAACAGTTTATTTTAATTATTCCGTCACAAACAAATCACATTCGATGTAAATAATCCTTTATGAATATCCTCGTTCTTATAAATAAATTTCTTATAACTTCTCAATCTTAATAGTCATCTTCATCAAACTGATCATCATCAGCAGAAAAATTTGTTTAGCATGGCGTATCTCCACTTTACTGTGTAAGTTGTTTGACATCAAGACTTAAATTTAAAATATTCCTCCGAATTCCTCCCGCAACGTAGCTACAAAGCAAACATTAAAACATAAACCCTATTGCGATACTTCCCTAACGCAATTCAACGCTTGGTGTCTCTTGGGAGCCGATGCCACACAGCATCAACACCCTTGCCTGAGTGGAAAAAAAACAAAGCTTTAGGGAAGAAAATGTTTTGCTGCGTGAAAATGGGTTCAACCCGTTTTCCTTTCAATGATGTGTCATAAATATTTACAATAAAGATTTTGTAAATCTTGCTCACACCTTAGCGCATCCTTTTCGACACCGTCTTCAGCTTCTCACCTTACAATCTTCACCCAAAGCTCATCGGACTCACTGGTGCTCCAAGCTCACGCGGCTCCCCGCCCTTCCTTCGTACCGTTCCCCATCGACCGTTATTAAATTGCAATCATGTCTCTTCCTTTTCTTAATTTTTATCGCTCGCTCTCTCTCTCTCTCCCACCCATTGCTCCCGGGATCATCTTTCCACTTTACCACTAGGTGCTTGCAAACACGCTCTCGAGAGCTGCAGTTTAAAGTAGCAGGGTAAGGGGGCACGCTCGGTCGAAAAAGAGCGCGATTGCGCAGAAAGCGCACCTCGTTTCGCAGACTCACCGACGGCTGGTGAAGGCCACGCCCCCAGCCTAAAATGGCAGCAGCTGCTCCAGCCCGTCAGTTCCAAGAAGCAGCTCGAACCGACAGCATCCACCCCGTAAACATTCGCGGAAAGCTCCCTGCTGCAACCTTTTGAATGGGTAAAGCTGCATGGTTGCCAACGCTAATGGAGGCGCAACGCGAGACGACGGAGAAAGAGATGATGGTGTGGTTGGTTGAGGTGAGTGGAACCGTACCCGTACATCCCGTACTTCTAGTACGGATGGGGATGGTTGCTGGAAAGGGAGGGGTAGATGTAGAATGCTTGCCACGAGTCGTTGATAGTTTGCACTGGTCACTTTAGTCACTTGGCAAGGAAGAAGTGATGAAATCGATTTCCCTTTCCCCGAGACGGAGTACCGCCGAAACGTGGCTCCAGCTCCCTTTTTGAGTGTGTGTGGGTATGTGTGCTTATGTACTGCAGGGTGAAGCTTTTTTCAACTTAGTAGTGGAGCGTCTATGTTCGTGCAGAAGCTAAATTGGATTTCGGAAGTGACTGGGTTTCATCAAGCTGCACGCTTTTGGTGCCTGCACCGAACCCTAACCGAATGTTTAGTTACATCCTCCCCAGGGAGGGGGCTTTGGTGGTATTAGTGTAGCCCCATTACAGAACCATTGGTGTGAGTGAGAGAGAGAGAGGGGCAGACACAAGAGCGGCTGTAAAATTTCATCACCTTTTTAAGGCGGAAAACTAGTTTCTGTTGAGCGTGTGGGGTAAAGGATTAGCAGCCCGTCCAGCAGAGTCCTGGGTGGTGATTTTGTGGTTACAGTTCCCCCCCGCTAAAATCCCTTCCGCTCCGGAAGAAGAGCTTTCCATTTTTCCTTGAATGCATTTGGTGAAAGGTTTACGATGCATCCGAGCACTTGTGTTACGTGATTTTATTAATTTTCCCCAAAAGTGAGGAATGTAATATTGAGCAGTTTTCTTTGCATTTAATATAAACCCGATTAAAATACACTTTCTTTAGCTTTGTCCTCATTCTCGGTCCATTTCTAGAGGTTGATCAATATTCTCGCTCTTAGTTATGGTTTAAAATATGAGCTCATAAGCACCACCACTACCACCACCACCACCACCACCAACCGCCAACGTTTGCCCGCCTGTATCCTGGCAAGGCGTTTGTTGGGCAATTTTTCATCGTCGACCGGAGCAGCGCTCAGCAAATGCGCTCATGCTTTTGTTACCCGACCAAAACCCGACCAACTCTTCACAGATGGTGCGCTTGTTAGTGGTTTGGCTTGGTCTAAAATGTATCATTATGCTAAACAGCACCGTGTACCGATCCGATGTTCGCCCGACGGTTGGCTGCTGACGCTTCGCACCATGAAAAACGTTACCTTGGGCCTGGAGTTGTGCGATCAGCACAACCCCCCCCCCCCTCGCAAGCCGTTTCTTTAGCGCGAAATTAGTCCCACCACCACCACCACCACTAACACCAACAGGGCACTGGGAGAGCTATGGTGCGGTAGCGGTAAGCAAGCAGACACCCTGTGCACTGCCCAGTATCGTCCTTTTTCGCACGCTAGTAGAAAGGAATAAACGATGAGCAAACGAAGCGCATTTGTCTATCGGGCAGCTTTTCTTTACCCGTGCGCGCAGCGGGGATGCTGTTGCTGTCTGATGTACACCCTGTTTATGTGTTACTGTGTGTGTGTGATAGTGTGTGGCGAAAACCGTCGCCTTTTCATCGTCCGATTTTCCAGCCGCGGCTAATGGTTTCCAACATGGCGCACACCTCGCCGTCGACAACGACGACGACGACGACGACATTGACGATGGTGGCCGCACCGACACGCCGAGGTTGATTGTTAATGTGATTAAAATGTAAATTTTATTGCTTAGTAAATTAGACATTTTCTTCGGCTAGGATGCAGAGACTACCGCTTGAACGGTGATCCTGCGCTACCGGGAGGGACAGGGCATCGTTTCGAGCTGAAACTGAAAGCTGTTGAAATGGCGAATTTATTCAATGTGAACGTCTTCACTTACGTGTGAATTTGAGATATGGGTTCGGGCACGGTTCTTTCGCCTTTTGGTTGGGCTTACACTCGTTGGCCGCGAGTTGTTGCACGGGGGGGGGGGGTGTTTCTTTTGACAATGCCTCGGTGACGCAGTTTAAGCTCGCTTTCGCTAGGTGCAGTTAGTAGCGACAAGTTTGGCCAAGATCGTGTTGATGAGTTGGTGAAAAACAGTGAGATGGCACTGAGGATAAGGAGACGATGATTTTTTGTTCGTGAAAGTTAAACGTAGCTTGAAATACAGTTCAAGTTCATTCATGGTGTTGCATGTTTGGAATGAAAATATATTCTTTGACAGATCAATACCGAAAAGAATAAAGCAGATGTTATAGAACATAAGGTAATGAAAAAAATCCAATAAAAAACCAGGCAACTGATAAGATGTCTCCTTTGTAATTTTGTTTATTTGTTTTTCATCGCTCTGACCTTGTCAAATGCTCACATAACATCGTGTGGAATAGTTTGTAATATAACGGAAGAACGGAAAGCATAAAAGCATTTAGCAAGATTTGAATAATTTTCAAATAAATAAAAAATCAGACGATAAACCTTACTTCTCATACAGTTTTTGAAAAAAAAGATAGATTTGAACTATTTCCTTTAACACAAAATGAATGTATATTGTCTAAAATCAATAAAACTGCAATTCAAACTCTATTGTTAAGACCTTTCTATTTTAAACAGCTTCAGCAATATCTCAACAAATGAAAAAATGTAGATCAAATATAAACAGATGCTAAAAATTTCAACATTCTGTGCCGTGAACAGCTCGGGAACCAGTGTAACAGACCCCCAAACCATTGGAAATCGGCCATCCAAACGCCTCAACGGCGGAAGTGAACTCTCTGAAATCTGACCTCCATGATGAATCGCCTTACAGCATTGAACTCAAAAATCCATCAACTTCATAGCGTGAAACGATGAAAACTCTTCACCGAGGGCCGCACCACGCCAGCAGAACCATATGCTCGGCAATAATGAGCATGAAATCGAACATATTTTCGACTCCGAACGACTGCGCCCGGTGAGAGACTGTGGAAAATTGGAGCAGTTTTGGTGAAAATCTGTCCACCAGTTAACACTCCACCAGGGTTGTGGTTGAGTGAGTAAGCTGATACTTTCTGGTAGCGCTTGTTCCAGCCTTTTTGCCTTTCGATGAGTGCTGTATAACGTTTTCCACAATCGTTCCGTGTTCATTTACTAGCACTGTAGACAGGAACAGTTTCTGTTAGCTCTATTTCACGCCAAATGGATGAAAATTTGATAAATTGCTGAGCGTCACAAATCGCGAAACGATGGAGACGAAAGAAGTGTCTTTCGTCGCTGGTTTACAGTTAGTCAGCTGCTGTGTAGACATTGTTTTGCTGGTTGTGGTAATACATTGTAGTACGCTTCGTGTTTCAAGCGTTGGAATTATTTAGCTTATCGTTTACTTTGAACCAATGTATTAAAAGCTGTCGGGAGAAAAGAGCAGCAATAAAACGAAACCAAAAAGAAAGGGAGCTAATCAAGAGCACGAGAACAAACCAGGCACGGACAAGCGCATCTGGCACTGGGAGTGCCATACCAGGCATCCGTATCACCAACGTGACGATATTTATAAACACGTTAACATCAAACGTTAAATCTATCACAGATACACTCCACGTCCATATCGTTCCATGCTACCCGCTCCCCATGAAACCCATCAAGACGCGAAAACAGACCTCAGCCAGCCCAACTCGAACCTTATCCATTTCATAATTGTGTGTATCATCGTGATCATCACCGTCAGCGTCATGCATATGAATGAGCGATTTTCTAATGGGCACATAAAAACATGATACACGCGGCAAACAAACGCCGCCACACAGGCCAGGCCCGTCAGGAAACAATCATTCCGCCTTCGGTCCACGACCGCTCGGTGATGTGTGTCTGTGTGTGTGTCTCAGTTTTTCTCTGGGTGCACAAGCTGCTGCTTCCGGTTGCTTCCAGGCAGTGCGTGTATGTGTGTGTGTGGTTTGATTTCTGCTTCTGCAGTCAGATGGTACCGCGCGCGCGACCCGCAAAAGGTAATAAAGAGACCCTCCGTGGCACGTATGAAGAAAAGCGTGGGGCGGTAGATCAGACGAACCCGCTGCTCAAACCGTTCCGAAGGGAAAAACTTTCCTCAAGCCGTGCTGTCTGTTTTGGTTACAGTTAGAATTGGAAACTAAACCGAAGACTGATTCCGTGCAACGTAAAACCCGAATGTGGACGGTGCGGGGCGAGCGGGACACGGACAACGATCTGACTCGGCTCGTAAAAATATGTTTTATTTTATTATTATTTCCTTTCTTGATGTTTTGTTTTTATGTCTTGGAGTGAACTTTTACTGTGTAAATTTTTAATTCATCAACCGGCGGGAGGGGACGAACGATATTTTCATTCCGCTTTCCGCCTTTCCACCGGTGTGAGTGAGTGTGGGTGTGTGCGCGGATTTGTAGTGTTGAACTGGTTCCTGTTTTATGAAAATGTTAAGCATCATGTCTATTGCTGGTTGGTGCTGTTTATCAAGTTCTAGTGCTGCAAGAGCGAAATGGAGCAAAAGGGCTAGCAAATTTGAACAGAAGATTGCTGTTTTTGCTTCTTTTTATTTTGTATTACAGTGAGTAACAAGAGTGTGGTAGCATGATCATTTTTATTACTTCAAGCTATCTAAAATTCTGCATTAAAAAAAAAAAAAACATTATCATTGTATCAGAAATAATAATTCACAAACTAAATCAGCAGAAGCGCAAGAGCGTGTTATTTTTTAGAGCGTGATCAAATGAATAACATACTTGAACCCCCTCTAATCAGGTTTTAGTCTCTTTATCATCTTGCGTGACATCAATTATCATTTATAATACTTTATACTAATTTCTAAACTTATACTTTGCATGGAATCACTAGTGAATACTTTTATGGAAAATGTGTTTATTTGCTTGATTATAATTTTATACGATTCGTGTTTCTATTTTTTTAGCGATTTGAAAACATTTAGCAACAATGCAATGTATTGTCCATTTGATAGTTATTGGCGAAAATTGAGCAGATTTGGCATGTTAACTGTCAAATTTACAAATTAGATTATCTCAAATTTGTATGATTCGAATGTCGCGTAATTGTATACACTGACAGGGACAGACTTTACAGAACATTTTTAGTGGTATTAGATTAGAATCCAATTTTTCTCAACATTTTACAGTCATTTTCCCTGAAATTGAAAAAAAACTACTCATTTTTATGTTCTTGTTGCCAATTTGTTTGTTGATAGTTCGTAAAACTACATCCTGAAATATTATTCTGCTAGTTTTTTAAGTTTAATAATTTTTTCAAACAGTTAATGGGTTATATTGAACAAAGAGCCATAAAACCCTTTCAAAGTGCTCAGTGCTGGCGATGGCGCTGTGACACACTGTACTATCTGTAAGCCGGTGCCGATTTATCATGTGAACTGAGACTTTACCTTCTACGCTTCTCGTCAAACGAAATGAAATGTCTTAATCAGCAGAAAAATGCTCTCACTCACGATTTTCCGCTTCCTTTATGAGTTTGCCAAGCTAAACAGTAAACGCGTGGAAAGCGCGCCTCTTCGATACACACACTATTGACAACATCATCGGGGGCACAATGGGGCCGACATTACGGTACGGTTTAAAAGTTTTATACAATCGCTTTTACTGCGCCATTGTAAGGAAGGCAACTGAAATCCCGCGGGAGGAGGAAGTGGGACAAGATTTGTTCGAACAGAGAGGGGGTGCTATTTCCCACCGTGGTCGGGCAGCCGGGAAAAGCCGTACAGCAACTTATCTAATGAGATGATAAAGTTTTGTGTGCTGCTCGCGCGGCAGAAATAGTTGCCCGCTACTGTCGAAATGAGGTTGCAGTTGTTATGAAAGTCGTAACAAAGTAACACAGAGGCTTTTGCGTGATGGGTTGAGGCGAACGATGGAGCGGGGCGGCAAATGGATGATCTAACTTTTTTATAGCTTTATAGCTTTATACTTCTGTCAGGGTGTAAGGATCCTCGCATGCTTACAATAAGTTTGTTTTTGGGTCTAATTTAATTAAATATACTATCAAAACGGATTCACCGCTAGACATGTGTGTGATGTGTGGAATAAAAAAGGGAATTACATATTTAAATAATTGCAAAACATCATATACAAAGTCTTTCTAAAGGTGCATTGAAATTGTTCCGAACTACCAGCAACAAAATACCACCTACCAAGGACCACCCCGGAAGCGAAGGCACGCCGGAATCTACAGGCCGGATCCTACACGCTCAATGTATTATACAACCGCCGACCTGTCAAACGCAACACAATCAGCATTCTCTTCAACCCTCCCTTCCGCCAACCGCACCGAATGACAAATGCACTCGAAACGAGCCAGAAATGTCAGTCTGAGGCGTGTGCAACGCATCTGCAGGAGCTAACTAGGCGGTAGCATATGGTGGCCAATATCCTCGCGCCGTGGAGTTTTTTTTTGTTCCTGTCAGAACAGGAAATAAGATTGCCTGCTTTCTCCAAGTTTGCCAGTCGAAGTCGAGTCGTTTCCTTCTTCTGCTGCTTCTTCCTCCTCCACTCCCAACCCCAATGATTTAGTTTCAGTCTGCGGCGGAGTGTGTTTTTTTTCTGCTCCCTAACATGATTGATATCGTAACAAGCCCCCGGGAAGAGGCTCTAATGAGCGAAAGAATCAGCCCGGAGCGAACGGTGCTGAAACATGGAAAGCATAACAAACAAGAGATAACAAGAGATCCTGACCAAAAATGGTACGTTTTGGGAGGGAGGGAAACAAAATGGTTTGGTTGAACCAAGTATGTAGAGAGAGAGAGAGGCACTCAAAATGAAAAACACAAACTAGGTACAAGTGTGTTTTCTACAGCCGATATCGAAACGGACAATTTCTTATTCAAATATGAGAAATCTAACAGAGTAGTGAGCAAAAACTTTTTGGTTGAAATTTCACATTGGGTGGAGTGGAAACGACCCAGTACAGGGACACAGCATTGTGACAATCGGTTGGCAGCGAGCGTGAAAACGGAAAACTCTGGAGGCGGTGGCGGACCTTCGTCAGAGAAATTTATGCCTTTGTTTGCAAGTGATGCATGCGCAGAAGATGCTGACTGCTAATGCTGCGGGAAAAGCCCCTCCGTCAAGGGGGAAACCTTTTGAACAAACGGTGGGAGAGGTAGCAAACAAAAAAAAAAACACTCCGTCACATTCCAAGATGGTGAAGAATCGTTTCGGTGACGGCCTGTGGGCGGGTGGGTGTGTGTGTGTGTTTTTGAGGGAGACAGTCACAGACGCGCGCACACCCGCGCTGAGTGAAAAACTGTTGAAAAAGACAGTCTTATTAAAATTTCACACTCCAGCGGAGTAAAAATATTTATGTAACGGATCCACCACGCGCGACATCGTGGGGTCGTTGGGTGTTCTCTGAAGTTTGTTTGGAAGAATGGAAAATTCTGTCACATTTAAGGGTTGACTTACATATAATTTACGGTGAAGAGTAAGCGCCGGTTTATCATGTTAAAGGGTTGTTTATTGTTTACATTTCCATTAAATACTGATACGATAAATTCTAATACACTTTAGCGTTTGACATCTTTAGAATTTTCAGGGATAAGAATGTGATGTGATGTGATAGGGTACGTTAACATCGAGAAAATAGAAAAAAAATATTAGTTTCATTAGATAAATTTAAAATTAATGCAAAGCACTGATATTTCTTTTTACTTTAGAAGCAGTTTGATTAGACACGTTTGTAAAATCAAAGATAAGAAACGCAATGTAAAGAAAGTATTAAAAATACAGATTTTTTTATGTATTTGTTTTGCCAGGGATTTTTCGACTCCTGATAATTTTTTTATTATTCATAACGTTGTGTTCAATTTCACTTATTTTCTAAGATGATATTTATTATAAATGATTTTTACTTTATTTCAAGTAACGACAGGGTATGTTTTAAATATTTATTAATATTCAGTTTTGGATAAAATGTTGGAAGAACTGATTTTCCTATAACTTGACGTTCTAAATATACCATAAAAAACCTTCATCTGCATGCTAGTGCATGTTTATACTGTTTACGGTTTAAAATAAACAGTCAAGTGAGATGACAGGATTCCAATAGTGTCAACGAATATTTATTTAGTTTCAGTCTTGAATAAGTATTTTACCAAAATCAACCCAAATGATTTGAATATATTTTTGACTTGAAATACATTTTAACCAAAATAAACTGAAAATAGTAAACTATTCAAAAGAAATCACGTTCAGAAACTTATTGAAGATCAGCACGTTATATTTTGTACATATAATTAATAATTAAGTATTGTAAAGCTCGTATATAGGGCTCCTGGACCATTAGATTCAAAGCTGATATGTACCATGTATCATTCATGCTATACTCATCCTTCTGTGGGTAACAATCAAGTAAAACGTATCCAAGTCATTTATAACTAAATAAAAATGAAGCTGCTGTGAATTTTCAGTAAAACTAAAAAGAAATCCTTTATTGAACATTTTAAAATTTATCTTAAATACTGTTCCCAATGTTCCGTTCAGAAAAATCTAATCTCGTCATAATTTCCTTTTCTTAACTACTCTCGATTTTTTACACCCACCCAATGATGTCGTAAAGCATATTTTTTCCTTAATAAAACTCCTCGCGACACAACCAAAACAAAAACACCATCGCAAAATCGCATCGTCCTGGGTGGCATTTGTGCTCCGACTTCCTAACCAACATTATCACCCGCCCGAGAGACAAATGTTCCTGCTTTCCCTCGTGCATCTTGCACAACCACTTCGCGGTCAGGACGCTGCATGTCCTACCGCGCTCGTGTAATTTGATCTTCATCCTGCCTTTGCCTATGACTTATTATCCTTCGCCTTGTGGCTAGGGGTCTCCGATTGTGCTGTCCTCTAAGCACAATCCGCAGGAAATTAGATCATCTGTTCGCTCGATTTCATTTGCTTCGAGACCCATTTAGGGCTGATCGCTTCGGCCGTACCATCCACCGCAAACAAGCCCACGGACCACTTATGCGACACGGCTAACGATTGTACAAGATCGTCTCTCGCTCTCTCTCTCTTTGCGTGAATGTGTGTGAGCGTGTTTGGGTAAATAATTTATGCGCTCTTTTCGCACTCCACCGTGTCGATTTATGTGGTGGCATAAAATGTGTCAAATGTGGCGCAGATCCACTCCAACTCGTGCACCGCTCCTTCCAATCCTGCGTCCTCGTTCCAATCCACTCAACAACAAGCACACCGCGCTAACGCAAACGTGTATAAATGACCCTCAACACTACCGAAAATTAGCAGCGCGCGGATTTCGAAACGACCGAACCTCGTCTTTTCGTCGCCGAGGCTTTGATGCAGGCCTGGTGCTCGATTCGTGTGCTGCGCAACGTGTGAGAATCATAAATTCATGCTCACACACACACACACACGTTTATGCTCGACACCTCTACGGCTGCACCGGATCGAACGGTGGCCGGTTCGAGCCGCGGCTACTCAGCGCATGGACCAGCAGCTAGCGGTTCGTTTTTCGCATCGGAATTTTTAGTAGCGACCCTCCGCATGGCCGTCCTTTGCCGAGGTGTGCCAAACGACGCTCGGAAAAGGACGATAAAATTTTATCATCCGAAAATGTTCCAATAACGTGCCGGCAAGCAGCGTGAAAATGAACGGGTAAAAATGGATGGCCGTTTGGTCTGAGCGGGGGTGAGGCCTAAGGTGAGCGCTCAGGAGTGTTCTACGTGGCTGGTCGCGTTTATGCCACACGTGGTTTCAGTTCAGGCTCTTCCAGTGATAACGTTTCATCAAGTTTCGATGAAGCAAAGCGTTTCCCAACATCGTAATATATAACGGTTTAAGTAGCTTCTTATTATCCAAAACAATGCAAGGATATTTAAGCATTCCTAGAATGAATTGTATATTATCACATTTTTGTACAATTTTCCCACCACTCCATTCAATCGATCAAGCCATCGTATGCGAATTTCTCACGAGAATGTTTCTCATTTTCCCATAATTAATTTTTCCCTTTTTTCCAGCGAGCACAAAGCTTTGATAAAATTGCTCGATTTCAATAATCCTCGCGAGATTATGTATGTGCTCAATAAAACGAGACTCGCCTCGGAGGAAAATTACGATTCCCTCCTGCCACACACACACGCACTCAAGTGCACACGCCAAGCAGGGAGGAAAGCCGCCTTTCCACCACCGTCACCGTCAGCAAGGAGGTGGAAAATGCTGCTCGCAATAAGAATGATATAATTTATCGCTTTCCGTTCATCGATTTGTGGTCGATTGTTATTTGCCATACCATGCTTCCCTTCGTCCGCAGCCGGCTGCACCTGCTACGTTGGAGGATTTTCCGATGAGTTTTCTGCCATCAGTGCCGCGAAAAGGGCACCGGCGACCGTTCGCATTGCAAATAATCGAATCAAGCTCGCATTGCGAACGTTTCTGGGCGGGCGGGCTTCTTTGGGTGGGCTCGTAAAATTTCATTCCAAATTGCCCGGTTTTGCCTCCTTTGCCTCCCTAACGCATCGGCAGTTTCGGCCGTTGCACTGTGTGCGAAATTGTTCGCGTAGATTTTTTCCCTACACCGACGCTTCGGCTTTTCGCTTTCAATTTGTGAAGGGGAGAAACGTTGGCACTTTTTTTTCTGTTTTGCTTCTCACTCACAATCCTTGACGATTGGTTTTTTGTGTTTGTGTGAGTGTGTGTGGGAGTGTTTGTAAGCGGTCCTTTCTCCACCATTTTGCCAATTGTTCTGCCGAGGGTCCGACGACGAGAGCTAACGAGACTTTTGTTGGAATTCGATTTTCTTGCAATGAAAGTTTTTACGATCGCTTTTTCATTAAATTTCCTTCGATAAGTAAACTCAACGCACACGGTTACAAATAAGCAGTGGGAAGATTTCCTCCTCAACCTGATTACTGCCCGGCGCTGAGCACACATTGGTGTAGTTGACGCCAAAATAGGAAGTGACGGTCGTTGTAGGCGGCTATGGTTTCTTCCGGAAAGCACAAAGTTTTCTTATTGGATTGCGATTACTTTATGGTCGGGATAAAGAGAATAGTTTATTGGTTCGGGAAGTACCGTTGCATCGATGACCACCACCAACCAGTGGTTATATTTAATATGACGCGTACTAACGCCGCACCTCAAAGGAAAATTCGATTGTAAGGGAAGGCGATTGGGTTTAATGGCTGGATAAAGATGTTCGCTAATCGTTCACATAAAATCACAAACAAGATTGAGCCTGGTTTTGGTTAATAAGTAATGGTTGCGAGGTTATAAGTAGATTAAGATTCAATCTAACTCAAAATAGGTGCGGTAAAACCGGTTATCGAATTATTTGGCCCAAATAAGTAGGGCGTTCAGCAGTTTCAATATTTGAACACATCCAATGGGTCTATCCCATTATACAAGACTTTGGATTTTCAATAGCTCAGAAATTTCATACACGATTGGTACGAGATTTCAATTATTTAATTTGATTTAAGTATTGCTTTTGCTAAAATTTTGTCAAAACAAAAGTAGAAATAGAAGATTTTGAAATAAGTTGGGGAAAGAACGAGTCGATTTTTCTGTGATAGTGTATCTGGAAATTTTGGTGTGAACTAGTAGAAACTCGATCAGGATGTTTTGTTTCTATTCAATGATAACTTTAATAATATAATGTACTTTTCTTGCAAGTTATAAGAAAAGTGATTGAAATTCCCAAGCTTAAAAATTGTTTTAAAAAACTATACAATAAACTCTAGTCAGAAAAATGCATTTTAATAACTATAATATGGTTAAACTTGGAAATATCTATTCGGAATTATAAATACCCTTATTTAATTATTTACATATGATCGTTTTATGAGGTACGATAACTGCTTCTCTCTAACAGATCAAACCTGAATCTAATTTAAGCCTGACGGCTTCGTCGTTTAGTAAAGGAGTCGGTCAAAATTCAAATCTTCAAGTATTGATTTATTTTTTGTTAGTTGATGGCTTCTTTGAAAATGATAAAAACCAAAACAATATTATAATAATCATGATGTATTTGCTAACAGCACAGGATTCCTCTATGACTTTTCCTAAATGTGCCAGAAATCGTCAGAATTCTTCGAAATGTTTGTGAAGCACATAGCTGTAACTTATGATCATAATGATCTGATGGATCGGTCTACATATGACAAGTCCTACAGGATAAAGATTTTGGAATTGAGAACAACTTTGCATTTTTATACGCAAATGTTGCAAATTTTAGTTTATACAAGCCATGATTGGCACCAAAACTGACTGCAACCATTCCCATATACTTTGAGCAGCATTAACACATGTGTCGTTTAAACTGTCTGTTGCAATTGATTGTTTCATTGCTCTTAAACGTCTTTTAGCATACTGACACGTTCTATCTCTTAATTTCCTGCTACCCAAAGACACAAACTGATGTTTATGAATTGTCTCCCCATTACAACGCCCGACATCCCGTTCCGTCGCTCGAAAAACCCGTGGTCATATGTGGTGCACAATCTATTACACACACACTCATTTGCAGCTGGATGCGATCGAAGCGGTTGCAGTCTGTTGCAGTGTCATCTTCATTGTATTACATTGTCGACTCACTCACCAAGAACAATCGTCACACGTTTGCCGTTTGCACGGACCGGAAAGACACGGAAGCGGACCGAGCGTGAGAAGCGTAAAACATAAACTGCACCGTTCATCGCGGAGCAGTGTTTGCAAAAATGTTTCAAGAACTTTGCTAAAAACTATTGCGCGAAGACGGACGATGAGAAGAATCGCTTACCGATAGCCGTTCGTTTCCTTGAAAAGGAACACTTACGCGATCGTAAATCTTGTCGGTCGCTGTCATTTAGCGTGGCGATAATTTTTAATTAGTGGGTAATTTCCGCTCGCTAGCCCGTTCTTGGTTCTTGGCGCGTCTTACGCAGCCAGCGGCCAAAACGCACACACACATACACGCTGCTTTTCTCTGCATCCCCCGGAGAGATTTTATGCTTCAAGGAAACGGAGGCCCATAACCTTTCGCTGCGATGCAGTCCCTGTGTTTTACATCTTCGTCATCACACTTTTATCACTTCCGAACCCTAACCTTCATCAATATCGTGCATTCAAACCTTTCTTCTTTATCTTTTCACGCTGACTTTCGTTCGAGTTGCCTGTTGGTGGTGCTGCTGTTGCGACATGTGTTACACAGAATCCGAGATCCGATACGGGATGATACGGGAGTCGTGAGAAAAAAATCGGATCATCCGCACCGCTTCGGAGCACCCTGCGTACGTTTGGGTATGGAAAAGCGTGAAGCTCATCACCTGGAGCGTTCAATTGATTTCCAAAACCAAACGTCCTGAATCATGGGAATTCATCCTGTTGTTCAGGTGTTTTCATCCACAACACACAGGTCACTTTCTTCGGTAATCTATCATCAAAAGTGACATTCATAAAACCATTCGCCGGAAAGGTTGTTCCTTTTCGTGTTCTACTTTCTCCTACGTGTAGCAGTAGACGAAGGGTAACAAAGAAATCGAAAGGATCTCGGAGTCGTTCCTACAGTTGACCCTAAAAATTATGAAATCAATCCGTCAATCAAACCTGTGACTTCAAAGCGGGTGGCATTCGGAGATGAGCTAAGCGAACGTATAAAAACGGGTTTTGAGATGATGGAAGGGTTTTGTATTCACGTGTGTATTTAATGATAGCTTAAAAGGGTCATTAATAGGCATTTCTACTACAAAGCTGTTGTCCGGCAATTAAAATCCGAGAGTTCTTTTTTTACAGTAACTAGAATTGATTGCTGGATGTATATGTGTTCTACAGATCTTACCTGTTTAATTCATCTCATATGCGTGCTTAAATGAAAATTTATAGACCTTCTTGAGCTGCACTACAGCAACTCATATCCTTGTGCATCTAAATCATGGCAATAATCCTTCGGAGAACCGTCGTTGTGTGCAGTGCGTACACGAGTACCACACACTCTGAAGCATTCCTACGGAACAATGGCAATAAAATTAGCAAACACATTGTGGATTATCAGTGAGCCAATAATTGATAATAAATTTCCGATATTCTAGGGCTTGTTTTTCTTTTGTACTAAGAGAGAAAGGGAAAGATTGTAGGCGCATAGCAGCTCTTACCTTATGTCGGTATTTTTCCGACAGCAATTGCATCCACTGCGGCAGTACCTCAGTCTTTGTAGAACAGCCTTTTTCACTTGTTTTGCTGGGCTTGAACCGGCACCAGTGCAGGCCCACTCCCAGGAGTGATAGGAAACTGCAACTCTTTCCGCAATCAGAATGTCCATCCATTTCCCTGGACAATTGAAAGACGCGTTCGAGCAGGGATACCGGGTAGCACCCAGTGCATTCGACCCATTGGTATCGGCAGCACAAGCACACATATTTGCCCAAAAGAGCTCCGTATATTCAATTTATTTCCTCCGAGTGGTAATAAAATTAAACAAAATCACACTTATTTCGATTCCCATTTGCCTGGAACCGGGTTGGCGGGACGAGCAAAAACACGAGCTCTTGTGGATTGTTTTTACAAGCTTGGCTTGGTCCCTTTTCCCGTAACCCCGTTTGGCTGAGGATGACTATTGAACAAGTGACACTGGTATACTCTAGACCGAGTGCTGTTCCCATCCCTGCCGAAGATTCCGAAGGGGATTTGGACAATTGAATCAAGTGCGTATTCCCATAGTCACCCGCCCGGGAGACAGTTCTAAAGTTCGTTGCGTGCGGGCACGGGACTAATTTCATTTCTTTGGTCATTTTTATCTCAAACGACACACAGCCAGGGCCCGATGTCGTAAGGTCATGCAGACAGACGGGTGCAAAACCAGGACCGGAAAAGTTCACTCTTGATAATAAAAACAACATTATTGGAAGCACACGCACACACACATATACGTCGCTACAACCGTGTCCTGGGAGGGATGTGAAGTTGCACAATACGGTTTTTCCGTTTCCGCTGGGATTTGGTACCCCCTGGAGAGATGTTCCCGGCGCCGGGCTAAAACAGCTACCATCGGGAGACAAATTGAGACACACACACAACGGAGACGCATTTCCCCTTCCTTGCCTTCCGACACGCGTTTGAGATTGAGCACTGGTAGATTGTTATCAGTGTCGGTTTCACAAATTGCACAGCAGCATGATAATGGCGTTGGGGTGGTTGAGTTCGTGCGCCTGCCGGGTTGTCCTTTTATTTACCACAGCATCCTGTTTGCATTAGATCGACACCCTTACCACGGGGGCTGCACCAAATGTGTGTTGACTTGGTAAGCGTAGGGTTAGGACAGGGAGCAAGTAGGAGAGAGAGAGAGCGACAGGAGAGGAGTTAATAAAATCGCACTTGACTCCGTGTGCCATACGGTGCCATAAGGATGGTGGAGGATTTTTCGGGGCGAAAATGGAGAGCAGGGAACAAGTGTAATTTATGTAATTTGGACACCCCTTGCGTCCCGGTGAAACTCCCGGGAAAGCGGTGGGAGGGGAGTTTTCGCCTCACTCGATGATGGTGATGGTTAGCTGGTGATGAGCTGTTGGCATAGAAGGGCCATGGGTTACGGTGCGAGGCAGAGGGAACAAACAGCCGGGTCAGAAGGGTGACATAATACTCTGCCGAAGAGAGATGTCATTTTTGTTTGGAAAAAAGGGGTCGCGCGTGCTGCGCTGGTTGTTCCCGGTGAGTAATTAGTGGTAAATCTGTTCTTAATCTACCACGGTGTAATCTATTGAGCGATGGGTGGGATTTTTTGGTTTGGTAAGTAAAGTGTATCGTAAAGGAAACGACTGATTGATATTGAAAAATAAATTATTTCGCTCCAGTTATTGTACAAAACAATAGCCATCGGGAATCAAAGTAAATAATTAAAACATTCAATCCCTAATTTATGTAATAGAAAATGTTTTAATTTATTGATTAAATTAACTAAAATGTGAAGTACATATGGTAAATAAATGTACCATTAACGGTGTCATTTGTAGATATTTATTTAGTTCATATAATTTTCTTCAGTTTTTTTTCCAAACACAACCATTTATAACACTAAAAACAACGAATTTACTTAAATACTCATGGTTTGATAGGAACTGTGAGATTAATACTGTCATAATACGATATACGACAGACACTGGAAAGGTACCATTTAGCATATAAAACTTTTTTTAAAAACTGGAGAACATGTCATACAGTCATACATAACTAAGTTGATTCTAAAACTTCATAAACAATGTATTTTTGTACACAACAATCACTATTGGTACAATCACCACTAAGGGTACATTTACTCCACAGTTACAACATTAACTGTGCTGTATCGTATGAAAAACAATTTAAAAAAATCCATATACTCTAAGATGTTAAGTCAAGATCTCACCAAATTCCTGTATTCCTGTTCCCCAATATACGCTATTAATACCAACCGACGGCAATCGTGAACCTCTAATATTCCCCTTTATCGAATTTCGAGGTTTTCAATCAAATTATAGTTAATTTTCGTATACTTTTGCTTGAAGTGGTAGGTTTTAGCCACAAAATTAGTTATTTGAACTGATTCCAAGTGAAGATTACAATTTTGTACCTTTTAAAATGATTTTTGAAATTCAACCGCAAGAGTGTTATTTTGCATTTGACAATTAATGGGTCAAATCGATACAAATTGCCCAAAGAAATGTCAAATTAAAAATAACGCGTATAACAAAATCTCATACATCGAGTATTACGAATATCGGGGAATACTTGCTTTTTAGACGTTATATTGTAATAGGACAATAATTTGTACTCAATTTTGCTTTCTAAAAGCGTTTGTATGCAAAATTATCGACAACTTTTCCAGTATAACGTTTCGATTAATATCGGGAGGCTAAAAACGTGTGAAATGGTGTGAAGAATGAAGCTGCATACAAGGGAATTGAATAGAATAATAGAGATGTTACAATGTTGCATCGACGCCTTTGCTCAACTCTACTAATAGCGGCTTCTTATGATCACACCTAGTGCTTAAAGTATTGTATTATCACTACATCTAATTAATGTAAACATCTGCTGCTCGCTACGTTACGCTTTTTTCTGCTAGTCACCGCAATCACTGCTCCCAGCATATGCAAACGATGCGACAGATGCACAAATGAAACGAATTTGTATCGTGAGTTTGCATGTGATGAACCGCAAGCTCTATTAGTCTTATATTCAGTTTTTACACAAGAGGGATTTTATAATCATTAAAATGCTTTATTTAAAAAAAATGAGAAATTCTTCGCCCTTACAAACAAATACACCGCTTCTTTGCATATTTAATTGATTTAAGTTATTGACGTCTACTTAGAAGTGTCCAGCAGTAGCGATTGATCCTAAAATTGCGCCAAACTCTAATTAAAAGTTTTACTCAAAATCTTATAGCAAAACCATCTCATACGCACGCAATGCAACATGCAGTTTGTCGTTTGCATTTGGAGTGAACGGGCCTTTCGGTGCAAGCAGCCTGGGGCGAGGGAGGGTGAATAATTACGTGTAAATGAGCGTGAATAACGCTCATTTGTCATGTCACAGACCCGTCCATCTGATCGACACAGTCATAGAGGTGGAATTCACACCATCACACTCATGAAGCGTTACAGACGCACTAGACTGGCCACCGAGACCGAGCAACGCGGACGGCTCTGATGCGAAAGCGCACACCCTGCCAAGTCGCACTGCGATTAAACAGGCCTCCCTTTTATCTTACTCAATCGAATGCAATTATGCTCTGGATGCCTGGCCGAAGCGCCGCCGATGCGCTTTGCGTGTGGCTTTGCTGTTTTATTGTTTTGTCAATCAGCTGTCAGGGTTGGGCTTGTATTTAAAGAACACTGTTTTTCCCCTTTTTGAAAACATTCTTAAGAAATGTGACGTCGTGGGCGAGATTCCCGATTCATTACAATAAAATGTAACACACTAGCCTGTTCCAAAAAAGCCCAAAAGTTGATGAGTGAGCTGAAGAGCAGATAACACTTCTTGCTTAAGGCCACGTAACCCCTTTCTGCTAATTGAAAGAAACATTGATCAACTTGAGCATTATATTACCTTCCGTAAAAAGCTTTTGATTTTGTAGAATTATCTTTGGCTTATTGAAAAGTTTCCCCTGATTTCTTCTTTCCCCGCAGTAAGGTTCTACCCTTCCCTTGGTCTTACATTCAACACAGCAGGAGAAGTTCCGTCGTGTGCATTTTTTCGATCGCCTTTCTCTCGCTTGAACACGCATGTAGGTGGTCATGCAGATATCAGGGTGGACGATCCAGCGTCACCTGATACTGAGCAGCGCGCATGGCACAACAAAAAAAGGAAACGACCACAAACCATCTGAATAATAAGCGTCGTAGGCTTCTATGAGAATGCACACACATGCCCGCGTCGCCGTATGGGGGCCTCGCCGGACAAGCTCTCCGGCCAAGCGAATGTGACTCCACGGCCAGTGTCCCGAAGCCCGAGCTGTGACTTTGGGATGTTTATGATGATTTTGGTGAATCGCTTCCCCGTTTGCGCGCGCACGACGGGTGGCCTTCCCGTTGCTGAAACGCACGAACCGGCTGCCCCCCGGCTGGAGCCACTCCAACGGGTGCTGGGGCAACGGACGAACAAAAAGAAGCCATTACGGCCAGCTTCTCATCGCCAGTCGCGACGTGTGTGCTGCAACGCAGCGCTCCCCGGGCCCGTGAATGGAGAGATATTTAAATTATACAAAATAAACAGCGAATCGATTTATGGCATCACCCGATGGTGTTAGGTTGTGGATGTTCGCTCGGAAAGGTTCCACCCATGGGGTGTCCGCTGGCACCGCGTTCTTCGTCCTTTCTGTCTTTCCCGCGAACGCACACCGATTGTATATATCTGTGCGCGCGTGTGTGTGTGTGTTTCAGGGTGAATTAATCGCTCATCCTCTGCTCATTCTTTCAATGCAAATTCCCTGCGGATTACGCGGAGGCAGAAGTCAAAGTACCGAAACGTATGCTTGACTTCGCGGTGCTGCTTGAAATGAATTAAGCGAGACAGCTGAGCGGGAGATTCGGAAGCACCGGCTAGGGACAGGATAAAAGCAATTGCCTTTATAGCTAGAAAATGGGCTTGATTCGAAAAGCCTAGCAAAGGGTGTGTTATTGCTAAGGGATTGCACTGGGTTAGAATATGCAGATGAAGTACTTTTGATTATTTTATTTTTCAATTTTTGTGTTTGTTAGGCAAGTGTTGAGGAAACAAAATGTTATATTAGCCTGGTACTCGATAATGATCACACATTTTAACAGTGATTTTTTCAGGTAATGCTTATTCTAAATATTTAGCTATATTTTTACACAAATGACCTACACACTTGAACAGATCACGGTACATTGATTTCGTACTACAAAATAATGAAAATCCCGTATTTAATGCGTGCTTGATAGACCAGTGGCAACCATTTGTGCTACAAGCGTTACTGGACTTATTTACCTACATTTTCAAACATGAAATCTTAGTTGCTGTCTTTAACAGATACCATAACGTTGTGCCACAGTTCAAAGTTAGTTTGTGTAATCGTATTTATGTATTTTTTAAACATTATAATCGTTTATTGCAAATGACTTTTTGATTCTTAGTTTTGGTGCAACGTTCTACGCGACAATGTCAACCTATGAACATTTATGAGATTTATTAGTACATAGTCGTAAAGGATGTCCTCTCATCCATTGAATAAACTATCATAGCGTGTTAAAAAAGCAATCGGTGTATTTCCAATCATTCATTACAAAAATTAAAATAAAAGAATGCTGTGATCGACATATATTATGATAAAGTAAAGTAAAATAATCATTTGCTCCTAATTTTCAACATTATTAGCAATGCAACCAGTAATCTAAAACACATTCAAAATTGTTCTAGGCACGTGTATTTTAACAAATCCTCTTCTGACTTCAGCTGATAAAATGTACTAAAAAAGTAAATAATCAAAACATAAATGCCTAAAATTAAAAAAAAAGGTTATGAACTCCACTACGAATTGACATTATGAAATAGAATAGTATAGTTGATTATTCAATCGTCAATTTGTTGCTAACAGAGTAGTTAGTACCGGGTACATGGCCTTACAACGCAATGCACAGGTGCCTCTTTAATTCAAGATGCATTCTACGGTATATTATACACCTGGAATTAAGCAGTACTGCGATTTCCTCATGATTAAGCAAACAAACAAAAACACTTGAAATAAGCATTGAACTGATACCGACACTGGAACTGTTTCCATTCCAGTGCTGCAATAGATACGTGGCAGTACTCTAACTGATACTGAAGCCTTTCCAGTTCTGGACTAGTTGCTGATTATGTTCCGGTCCTGGAGCTTTACCAGGATCTGCGCAGCGTATAGAGAAATATATTCCAGCAGGTGGTTAAAGATTGTTCAAAACCATCGATTATTTTAGAAGCAAGTGAGTTTAAATTAGAAAATATTTTTGGGAACAATAAAAACCCACCTTCTCAAAAGCAACTTAAATTGACAAGATCACAAAAAAACTAAAATAAAACTAAACCCCAACAGAAAAGGCCTTTCGACCTGCAACGCATCCAAATTGAACCAACCCTCAATCCAGTTGGCGTGGCGGCATTGTTCGGTTAAATTGGACGCAGATACCGACCGATGATGGCTGATATTGCAACCCTTCCCTATCCTTCCCAGCCATTCTTGCCGATGCGTCGCTACAAATTAGCCGGTATAAATTATTGCATTTTACGATATTTCGCCTCGCGTCGCTAACTTTCCCGCGATACGCCGGCAAACGGGGTGTGGCCCATCAGAGGCCATCGACGGATCTTAGAACAGCCCGCGTTACAACAAACAACCAACCATGCCATGCTAGCTTTACGAATGCTTCATCGTTGAACCTCCCGAAGGGGGTTGAAGAAGGGGGTTTGCCAATGAAAACTGTATCAAACTTGGTGAACAGAATATTAAAACAATTTCATCTACTTTACTCTGGCGGGTTCGTTAGGACGTTTCGTTTCGACCGACCGGTCGGCTGGGGCTCCGCATTCGCATGGGAGCTTTCGGATAGCGTCTCGTTTGGTGTTCACTGATCGTTAGCGGCCTGGAAGTGGCCATTAACACTTTCGTTACGAGAGCCCATTAACGCACTCGCTTGAGCTGCTCGCAGCTGGGCACAATTGCGATGCGATGAATGGTAAAGCGAACTTGTATGATGATGAAGATCTGGTAAGAGAAATTATTAAACTGATTCAAAATGATTATCGAAATGCTTACACAAACAAAATGGTCAGCTTGGAATAAAGGTACACCTCACGTTCGGGATGACATTTTTATGCTTCTTTTCAATTTGAGACCTAGAAAATCCCCCAAAACTCCGCACCGAAAGTCAACAATACCTGTAACCTTTTGCCACAAAGAATAGACTCTACCAAGCATTCGCGGAGGGTTTTTTTGTGTTGTATTTACCATTTATGCTTCACAATGTTTCAATTGTCACTCGAGCCAATCATTCATCCGATTTCACTCAACATCTAGACCGGAGCGTTATCCGGTACGCGTCATCTCTTGTGGCGGGCAACAAAAGCGCACCCTTCGATCGCAGCGATCGAGCGGGATCGATGATCAAAGCCGAGGATTGAACTGTTGAAGTTTGATGAAATTATCAGCTCCCTGTCATCGAATGGCACGAAGCAGCAGGACAACGAAACCCGTGTCGTGGGTAAGCGTGAGCTCACCTATCTATTCTGGCAGTTTGCAGGGCTGTGTTCGCGGAACCCCAAAAACCCGCTGTCCAATTCCAGCCCGAACAAAAGCCGGATGGATAACGAGCGCTTCTTTTTGACCGTGAATCGCCGTGTCAAGAAAGCGTCAATGGATAAAGTGGTCCATTCCTTTTGCCCTTTCTCACTCTCTTTCTCGCTTAGCTCTGCTGATTTAAGATTGTCCCAAATAAAAAGACGCTCGCTAGTTCGTTCGCGCTTCGTTGATTAATTGTTTGTCATCAATCATCACGAATTTTTGGAGATTTTTTTAAAATATTTTTTGTTGTTCCGGTTGCTCCGTTGGCTAAGCCAGCAAACACTCCCACTCTGAGTGAGGCCACTTGTGATCTGATTGCAGCAAGTCGACATTTACAGCGTCTCCCGTACACGCATTCGTTCGTGGTAACGTCAGCGTTTAAAGTTTGACACATTTCATCCACACAACAACAAAAAAAAAGCCATTCACAGCTTCCTGATGCGCGATTCGCTCCACTGCTCGAACAATTTTCAGTAATGCTCCGGGTTCGGTAAAGATATCAGGTTTCAACTGTCCACATTTGCACACTGCACGGCTGAAAGTGCCTTGGAAGTCCTGGGGGAAACGGGTGCATCATTTATCATCCGAAAGATTCGAACGATGCAGTTGCACACTGCCCGTTGCGCCGTCAATTTCCTCTGGAATGGCATTTTTTGGACAGCAGCAATATCCGCTTTCTTTACACCGTAGACCATACGAAAGGGAGAGGCCAACGGGGTCGTTAGAAGGTGCTAGTAGGTCGGCGGCAAGAAACATTGTACAGTAGCAAGCAAGATTTGCACGTTCGATTGCAGCAGATGCTACACGATTAGCTGGTGTGGACAACGCTTTCAAGCCCGTGCTAGGAGTCGTGTGTGCGTGTGAGGGGTTAAACTGGGGAAATAAATTAAGATGCTCCGATACGATCACAGCCAACGTCTGAACTCCGAATGGTGGTGCGTACAATGTGTTGTGGTATGAGCTTGGCTCTTGGTTCCATTTGTTAGGATTAAGGAAGAATTTTATCATCAGCAAATGATCAGTTGCTTGATTTGGGCTGCCAGGGCCAACAACAGATTGTATAAGGACATTAGGTCATCATCTCGAACAAGCTTTATTGCGAATGAAAACATCTCTACTCTGACATGAAACTGAAAAGAAACTCCTTTATTTAATGGGTAAGTTTTACTTGGTATAACAATTTTGGTGATTATTCGTTGATTTGCTCATGCTTATTCAGGAGTTTTCCTCGAGAAGAGATACAAAAGGTGTAGCACTCTTCCCAATGCATTCCTATGCTGATTTGACTATACAAGTGCTTACCTCACGAGCAACTTCTTACCATATTGCAACACTGACTGCTTACAAGTAGTTCCAATCATTCGCCTTTATACACACGTTTCGTAAGTGATTAAGTAACGGAAAGCCCCAAAACGGGAAGCTACACAACAAATCTGCATAAATAAATTAAATAGTTTTGCTTCTCCTGCGTGGAAGTCTTTCTCATCTCGATGCATTCGCCGTGCATCGTTCGTCTAATACTGATGATACTGAACTTGGAACGAAATCTCATGACTAAGCTGGGGCTGATGGGGAGCTGCTGCTCGCTTCTGATCAGTTGGAAGAGCTGCCCGGCGAGCCGGCCGGTGGCAGAGAGGAAGGTGTTGGTGCCGGTGACGATCGATGCTGCGCCTGCGGTATTTGGTATGGTGTGAAGCGGGTGAAGTGTTTGGCCCGCGGATCCGGCGAAGGCGTGCCGGAGGAGCTTGTCGGCGTTAGCGGTGTCGATGGGGATAGGATCGTGCCTCCGGAAGGTCCCAGTGCTGTTGCTGGTGGAGGCGGCGGTGGTGGTGGTGTAGTATGCCGAGGGCCACCACTAGCACTAGCTGCTGCTGCAACGGCCGCTGCGGCAGCCGCTGCATTGGGCAGAAACCCGCCAGGTAGCTGTGGACTAGCGGGCCAACTGGCCGAGTTCTGCCAAACGCCCAGGTTGAGTGCACCGAGCGCTTGCGGCCGCTGGTACATCTGGGGCAGCAGCAGTTCGCTGTAGGGCGAGCGGCCCCACATCTGCAGATGCTGGCGTGCTTTCTCCAGCAGGGCGGCGGAAGATGCATCCTGAAAGTCGGCAGGACTGGGGCCGGACGTGAACTGTGCCATCAGCGGATCGGGAAACAGGCGCAGCGGAGATCGCATATGCTGCTCGAAAAGTAGGGCATCCATTGGGTCGCTGGAGGAAGAATGGGGGAGAAAGGGAGAAGAGAAAAGATGGTAAAAGGTTAGTGTGAGTGATGAAAGCAATTATCGAATGGTAATGAGGTGAGCTGTTAATCATTGGATTTGAGGCAATTACTGGTAATAAAATGAAGACGGGAATGAATGAGAAAGAGTCCAAGGTCCTGACGAAACGGCCGGATACTATTCCGTGCACTAATAAAAACAACACACTCACGCACACACACAAAAAAACAACATCGAGCGGAAACTTGGAAAGGCTTCGAGTTACAATTTAGCCACGCTGCTGCACAGCCACAGGATGCTGTCGTGTACCGCGGGGAGCTGAAGTGCGCCCTTAGGGAATAACCTTTTGGCGAATGGTCGAACCGTCGAATCAGCACCGGCCCCGCAGCCGGCAAACCCCGGCAGTGGCGTAAATTACAGGGCGGCTCGGCGAGCCTTTGATGAAATTGTACTTTTCAGCTCCTTTTCCACGATGCAAAAGGGGGGGCATGTGTAATTGAGGTGCATGCCGGTGCTCAGGAGGATGCTCCTGAAGAGGCCAGCGAATTCCAGCCAGTGAGCGAGAGCGAAAGAGTGGCCCATTTCCCGGGAATGTGAGTCTGCATTGCATGCGATCCGCGTCAACGCCTCAAGCATCATCGATTCGTTGCATCGTTGGTGCGTTTTTGTATTTTTTTTTATCTCTCTCTCTCTCTCTCTCTCTCTCTCTCTCTCTCTGTGCGTGTGAAGGATGTGTTGGGAGTTTTGGTTTGTTGGTGTGCACACGAAGGGATTCAATTCGTCGCCTGATTGTCTCGCATTGCACGGCGGCCTTTGGTTTTGGCAACGCCCGTGCGTAGCTAATGAACGGCGAGGATTGAGCAACGAGACAGCTCCAAAAACACCGTCAAACGACTAAACTCTCCTTTGAAAAATCAAAGGTACACACAAATATAGCTAAAAGTGGAGTTCGAAGTTTCCATTTCGAAGGTGCTCTGCACGTGCTCATTATTTCAGTGTTTAGTTTTGTGCCCAAAACAACAACAATAGACAGCATCTACACCAAAAAAATGGTTTGAAAATGTTAGTTAGAAGCTTCCAATCACGTTCGTCCGTGTGGAGTTTGCGTGCAGCAGACAACTTCACACCTAACCATCAGCTTCATCATTATCATCATCGCCGAACGGATGATTGGAGGATGCCCGCGGGCAACCTTCCACGCATTTATGGCTTGTGGAAGGATTTGGAGCCAATTTTGCAGGTTCAAATGTGTTTTTTACATGTCTGGAAATTTTAGAATAGTTCCAACACTTTTTGTGCTGGCTAAAAGAGCCATCGTGGCTGTTCATGTAAAAACGGCACTTTTCAATTCGTTATGTTTCGAAAAATGCAACAATTATCTACATTATTTTTATTTCATTTGGGACCATTTGTGTAAGAGAATCATGATGATACTAATTATTTTAATGTTTTAGTAAAGCTGTGAATAATACACGAGGCAATATTAAGTGTTTTATTTTAATTGTTTTTATTATGTTTTCATTGCTAACATAGAAAAGTTAATTTAACAAAATTTCTGGATTCAATCGATCACAGCATTCAAAAACTTTTAACATTTATGGTAAACAACACATCATATGAAAGGTAAAAATTTCCACATTTTCAATAAAAACTATCTTAAGTGCTTCAGAAACAGCAACGCAGCAGTAAAATGCATTTAATAATGAAACATGTAATCAGTAAAATTATTATAAAAATTAAATGTTTGCGGCGAGTAAATAAAGCATATGAGTTTCAAGAAAAAAAAATCCGTAAAGGATTGCCTAATATTTAAACATTATCTTAGTTTGAAAACATTAGTGGGTAAAAATTCAATGAAAAAACATTAATTGAGTCTTATTGTCATTTAGATTGTACATGCTTGAATACAATTATAAATACTTCTATTACACATTTTGTAGCATAAAATATCTGTCAGTTGTTTTCGGACTCTTGCAATTAAACAACATTCTTAACTTCACGGATTTCTCTACAAATTTATATTTATAACTCTAAGCACGTATGCAAAATCAAGAAAAGAATTACAAGAGCTACATACCAACACCGAGAATGTGTATATTATTTAACACGAGCATTCAATTCCGTACACTTTATATTAGTTAAGTAAATTGATTAAATCATTATTGTTAATTATTTATTTTGTATGCAAATTAATTGTAATTGATGTTAGTTAATTTGAAACATTTCTATTGAATAATTTAGATGAGAAAAATGATTTGTTGAACAATTTTATGAAGAAACAGCTGGCGTTTTAGCTTCAATTGTACACAAAATCGTAAGTGCCCGGGATTGACTAGCGCATAAATTAAACTGTCCGTATCAGTCCGATTTGTGGGAAGGTTAGCTAATGCTTTTCGACACTGAAAGTCGTTATTAATCTCTCATTACAAAATGCCACAATTTTCCTGCGATACACTCGTGAAAAGAACTGTTTACGCGCGCAAGTCAAAAGCCCGAACTACACTCCTCGCGCCATCCGACCGCTCCGATTGTCCCGCATCGCAAACGCAAACCGACGCGCCACTGCGTCTGGTTCGACATCAACCTCGATAGGAGCCCTTCAAACCCCACAACTTCCCGAAGCATGCATTCGCTAGCGCACGTCCTGCGATCATTTTTGCCGAGTCCCGAGCAAAACAAAATTACCGGGTTAGAGATCCTTTCTGGTCAGTGGTGCATTGCCAAAATTGCATTCACTTTTCCATCCGCCCTTTCGCCGCCCGCCATACCCATTCCGCAGCTTCCAACCGAGGCAAAGTTTTCCAACGAGAAACGAGAAACGAGTTTTGCATTAAAATTCATCAATTTCGAATAAATTACCACTTCGCACTTCACATCACCATCGCCAGCAGTTGCCCCGCCAGCACCCAGCAGCCGGTGGGCCTCACATCCTGCAGAAGCTGCTGAAAATGAGCATTCATCAGCGTGCGTTTCGTGGCGAGCTCGGGTTACAGCAGCATATATTTTGTTTTTTGTTTTTTGTTTTTGGCAACGGTGTGACGTGCAAGATGACGCGCCGTAACGCGAAACGCGCTTGCATTTTTATCAATCATTACCACACGGTGTGGCGCGCTGATGATGTATGATGGTGCACGGACAACATAATAATTTATGTTTCTGTTTCACCCGTGTCTTTTTAGTTTTTGTTTTCGTCACTCATCTCCAGCGTCCTTCGTGGGGGCACGCTATATTACCGCAAGTGTGTGGCGTGCAGGGCATTGTGCTCTTCTCGCGGCCCTCCCCCCCCCCCCCTGGGAGACTGGGAGACTGCAGGCCATGTTGGCCGGCCCGGCCCGGGCCGCCTAAAGTGTCAGAATAATTACGCACCACTTTTAACAACCATTTAAGTACCCACACTGGGCCGGTTGGAGCCCCGAACGCGGTCCCCGATAGTTGCCCTGTGCCGCCCTGTAATCATCACATTTGGAAAGGATGAACTTCACCACGTTCGGGGCGTATTATTTTTCGGGCAGGGGGTTTTGGTTCAACGGGTAGATTGGTCACTCACTGGGCCGCTGGACGGACTGACGGACCTGGACTGCACGTGGTGAAGGGCC
Organism: Anopheles quadriannulatus; assembly: GCA_000349065.1. Lineage (NCBI taxonomy): Eukaryota > Metazoa > Arthropoda > Insecta > Diptera > Culicidae > Anopheles > Anopheles quadriannulatus. The sequence continues at coordinate 695,799 of KB667811.1, read as the reverse complement.
ACTGGGTGAGGAGGACCGTGTTGCGAGTACATTTACGGCCCAAAACAATGCAATCGAGATGGTTGCAGCGTGCCCAGCGTGCAACGGTGGCGGCGCGTTTGTGCGAAAAGAGGTGAAAATTTAATGAAATTAAGGTGCGAAAAAGGAGGTCCTTTCTTTTGGCGGCAATTTTCATCAACAGTGGGCTTGGCCGGGACGTAAGGGTGGACAAAACTGTTGCATTTTTATGGAGAAAATGAACAAAATTTAAAATAATCAAATATTTGCAATCCTCCGTTACCTTACGATTGTTATTAATTTTATTTAAATGTTAACAGTTACGTAGTGAAGTTTAATGTTGTTAAAAGTAAAGTTTAATTTAAATAGAAAAGAGAAGCATATTTAAGCATGTATAAATAATCTAACAAGAAAAATCAAGTCAACTTATCCGGTAATGTTCAAATGTTTTAAATAGATTTTGGACAGATCCTTGAGTAATTGTTTTCACTTTTCACAATTGAAATACTTCACAATGTTTTATTACCAAACGATACAACTTTTGGGTCCAGAGCATGAAATAACACTATAGAAATTGTTCGTGCAAAGCAGCGCCATAATATTAGAGCATTTGGTTGGAAATACGACTTCGCGTTGATCGTCTGTAAAGAAATCACATTACTTATTGTTCACTTTTGTGTAAAATAGTACAAAATGTAAGCTCTCATACAGCAAGGAATATAAATAAAAACAAAACTCAGGCTCAAAACATGATAAACCCCCTGTTGATCATTATCCTTGCAGTAACGCATGCAGAACAACCACAATTACATCATTGCACCTTTCACCGTGCTGCAAGCCGGCAGGAGAGCCGAATCAAAAAAAAAATCCGATTCCACAGCCCGTTCTAACGTCATCATCAAGTGAAAGTTTAATAGTTGTTCATGTTGAGGTTAATTTTAGCTGAATTAAAACCCAAACCACCACACCGCAGCACCCAGCACCCAGTCCCCTTACGGTTGCTCGCACACTGCTGCACTTTTTCCCTGTGTCTGTATGCATCGTTCTTGCTTGCCTGAACCGCCACCACCACCACCACTACGACTGGGACAACTGTTGCGTGGTGCATAATTTGTGCGCAGTGTGCAGCGGAAGTGCACACACGCGGGAGCCGCTACAACGTTCGGTTTGCGTCGAAAACATCGAAAAGGTGGTGCTACAAATCCCGCTATCGTGCCCACCGCTGCCCACGGGGAGCGGTGTAAGATGACCGGACCGGATCATTTATGCCGGTACGTTGCTCACCCCACTCTTTTCCTTCGGTTTTCGCCTTCATAATTCATGCCAACGTTCCAAGGGCGCCCCGAAAGGTGTAGCAAAACGCATCAACAACAACGCGCGAACCGACATTGTAAAGTGGTGGCCCGGATCACGGGTGAACACTGAGCAGAGCTGCAACGATCAATCGATCGCCACTCACAGAGCAAGCAGCAAAAAAACTCGGTGTCGAATTCGGGACTTTTCTTAGCATTTTCCGTTTTTTTCAATGATTTCGCTCGCTCCAAGCTGCTTTAGTTCACAATTTATTCAAATTACGCGTTAATTACGCAAACCAGTGGTACAGCGAGCCACTCCCTCGGTCGGTAGATGGAAGATGGTGCACTGCAACAGGCGAAAGCCGGTCGAACCCAAAACCTGCTGCTGGGGCCATTTTTCTTCAAATTAACACTTCACGGGCGGATTCTTTGAGCTCTCTGTGGCCCGGGCACTGTGGCACATTGTTCTTCTTCGCGTCAAGCTCAACACGAGTGCATCATCGGAAGCCGCTGATTGCTCGTTGTTCGCATTGCACCAGCGGACCGCTTCTTGCCGTGGGTTAAATCAATGCAGCGGCATGCAAATTGAAGAAAATTGGTTCAACCGTTTTTGTGTTTTTTGTTTTGTTGTTGTTGCAACGGACGGATGCAGCGTGACAGAAACGACTAGGGGGAAGGACACATTCGGAGTTTTTGATCTCGCCGACCGTGCACAAAGTGGGCACCGACACAACGTGACGGAGCAGTGAGTGGGCTGTCAAAATAATTATGCTACTTGGAGGTGTTACTAAACAGCTCTATCTTGGGGAAATGTTTTTTCCAGTGTTCTTTTAGTACTCAGGCGTCTTACTTTTTAGCATTTTATTTTTAGTTTTGTTCATTTTTTTTGTATAAAAAATACTTTTTAAACGTTTTTGTTGTTATATATGGTTTTATCCGCGTATTTCAGACTGTAGCATAACATTTATTATTGAAATTCCTGTAACCTCTAAAGAAATGTGTCACTTACATTCATCGAGATGAGTAGTAAACTAGCAAATTGACAAGGCAACACAACAAAAAAGCTTCTCCAAGAAAACCTCATAATAATTTTCTATTTCCAGCCTTTGATTCTCATTTTCCACTACCGTCCACTGGTAGACGAAACTAATTTCCCTTGAGAACTGATTCTAGGCAACAAAATATCTTACACAACCACCAAACCAAGCCTCCAAGCAAACAAGCACACCAATAAAACAAAAAAGACTGAAACCCCAAACCACACACTCACACGTAATCCAGCACCAGCAGGAAAAGTGGAAAACAATCAGAAAGCAATCAATAACACTAATTGGCCCAATAAATCATGCTCCAGCGGCATCAGCGGTGTGTCGGCATTTTCCTTCTATTTTTCCAACCGCTCGGTGTCGGTTTCGTCGATCGATCGTGACGCAAGAAACGCACAAGGCGCACGGAAGGTGTCGCAGGCGGAAGACGACGGAGCAACAACGGTCCGCCAAAGACACTTGATTGAAATTTCTCACCAAGCGGGGGCCCCCGTCGGCGGCGGAAGGTTTCCGATAACGGGTGAAACTGTTCATTGCAAAATAATTGTTTTAACGCTAGAGGAGTCAACCCGGGGTACAAGCACTGGAACGAGCCCCCAGCCCGGATCGTTGAGTTTTATTGCGGAAAGCGCTCGACCGGATGTCGGTATGGGTAAAAGATTTTTTTGTCCGCTACTACCCCATCCTTGCTTCACCCCAACAGTGTGCCACCCAAACCTGCCATTAATCAATGTTCGCATTTTCTTTGCACAGTGCTTGAGAAGAATCGATGAGTTTTTGCTTTCTTGTTTCGCAAGACATGCCCCTGCAACGGGATGAAGAAAAAAAAAGAACGTGCAATCGATCGAGTGGGAAAATTGAGACAAGAAATGGAAAACTCGATGCAAAATTGAGCGGGAGGAAGGAAGCAATGCTTCAACGCTTTGAGCAACAAACTTGCACTCATACGCCGGTCTACCAGGCGGTGGAAAATTGAACCATACATCCTTTCTCGCGATGTTCCTAGAGAAAACGAGACAGAACAAGAGAGAGGGCTACCAGTGGAAAGAAAATTGTGCGTCCAATCGTCCCATTACTGAACGAGGGTCCCGCTATCGAATGTGTGGCCAGCGCGGACTCGTTTTCTGGTGGGTCTATATTTATGGTTATTGTAGTCGCGCTTAGATGTATTTGTGTTCCCTCTTTTTTGTTGTTTTATGCGCGAAAACATGAAAATTCAACCAGTCGAAACTGGGATGGGTGCAGCAGCAAAAAAAAAAGCCCCAGAAAAGACCGAGAAAACTACTGAGCAACGGAACGAGAAGTGATTCCGCGATGTTGGCGGCTTTTCGGGCCTAATTACAGACCAGGCAGCTACAGGGCAACAAAGCAGAAGCGAACCAGCGAACGGGCGCGCGCGAATATTAATGTTGCGTTCTTGCCTCCTCTGTCCCGGTTTGGAGCGGCTGTTGTGTTTTGTGTCCGTCTGTTTTGTGGATCGAATGTTCCATTAGTGCAACAAATCAGCAGCTTAGAGACGAATGGGTGTGTACGGATGGGAAGTGTTTGCAAAAGTATGAAACATAGTCGTCTGAGGCGGTGTGGGATGCGCTTGTGTGCTGTCGTGGGCAAGTGAAGGGATGATGAATGGGCGAAGGGAAGAATAGCAGCAGCAGTAAATAGTACCGAAAGCAATGATGGAAATGAGATCTTATTAAATTAACAATATCTATGTCGTCAACTGCTGTCGTTCTGTTGTTTGTTGTGATACGCAATGAATACTTGCATAAAGATGGGTAGTATCATAATTCATTGTTATGCATGTTTGAATAGTTTTTAAATGTTAAACATATCTTTCAATGATTTTACTTGTTGGAAAAACGACCTAAACGATCATGTCAGCCAAATAAAGGATTCCTTGCTTTAATGTCATTAAAAGATCAATTAAAAGATCAACACTTTTTTCAGGATAAGGACTACAAACTATCCTTATACAAAAGATTACATCGATTACTGAAACCATCGACCTACTCCAAATAAACAGTTTTAAATATTTTGATCTAAATTTACTTTTCGTTTCCTTTTTTACATTTTTTAATAAAGTATTCATAAAGCAACTAATTATTAAAAATTATTTGAATTTTAAAATTCAGTTTTTCTACTTATAGAAACAGAAGATATAAACCTTTTACCTTTTTTCAAAATGAATTAAGATGAATAGACATATTTGATATCATAAATGAACTACGAATTATGAAACACTTGCAATGAATTCATGTTGTATGCATGTAAAGCAGAACAATTGAAATAAAATGTACGTCTCCTCCCATATAACCAAGATACCGAAAACGCCACCAATTTCTTGTACTAAAAATCCAGTTCCATCAAACAAAGCTAAAAAACTATTAGTT
>KB667811.1:620942-687625 GCA_000349065.1 Anopheles quadriannulatus | reverse complement strand
AACTAATAGTTTTTTAGCTTTGTTTGATGGAACTGGATTTTTAGTACAAGAAATTGGTGGCGTTTTCGGTATCTTGGTTATATGGGTTGGGCTACTAAATTATTCATGCAAAAAAAAATAATAATAATAAAATAAAAGAAAATATCAACACAAATTGGGGCTATCCTAAATAGATACATTTTCATACCATTTATACACGATACATTAATCAATGTATGTAATAAAATAATGTTAAGTTCATATGAAAAGGACATTCTAAGAAATGAGCAAAAGGTCTGCTTAGAATAAAAGTAAACTTTTTAAAGAAGAAGAATAATAAGTACAAGACCAGGAAGAAGAATTTTATTCAGGTAAAAATAGATAAAATAATATAAAATTCCTCTTAAGGAAATACTGCATAAAATGAAACTTAACATTTCAAATGCGCAACATCAAAACATGAAACAAATATAGAAGCACTGATATTACATTCTAGAAGATCACAAAAAATAATATAAAACAAGAGCGGCCAATGATAAAACAAACATTACAGCAAAAGGGGCGTAAAACATAAGTACAAGAGGACAGAATGAACAGTACAAAATGATGCGATAATTACTGGAAAATGCAATACGCGCTTTACAATGCAAGTCACATTCACACGACTCCATTTTTGAAATTTATTAATGTTGAAATGATCTTTGCAAGCAGATTGGACCACCTCTTTTACCGCTGCGCTTGGATGGTAATGGTAATATCTTTGAACCAGTGCTTTGCCACCTTTATGTCTTTGTTTCGTATGTCACTTTGGTGTTGAAAAGATCACCGCATCTCACGGGGCACGATTTTCATCTCAATGCTCAACGTTCGCAATCATACCGAACGCGCAGCAAGGAAAGAAAACGCATTAAATCGCCGACCGCGCACGATCCCACGCGCCGGTGGGTGAGATTGCACCATAGAAAAGTGGGAGGTGCATCCATCCATCATGGTAAACACGGCATCAACAAAGCAAAGCAATGCGCTCGCAATCGCGAGGATGATAATGATGAACGGCGGCATTTGACTTGATGATTTGTTTGAAGGGTTTTAGATTTTTTACCTCCCCTTAAGACTGTGTGTGTGTTTTTTTAGCTGGTTTGGCTTTTTCCCGTTTTATGATGTATGTCTTGCTGCGACTTGGACGGCGCTACGGTTTATTTATGAACCTGCACCATCTAATGAGCTACAACATTGCACCTCTTGTACATTGGAGAGCATCTGGTCTGCCGGTCGATTGTTCGCGTGTTTCCTCCCCCCCTTTTTGCTTTCGAGAGATCAAACGGATGCAAGAAAATTAATTTTATCATGTCTCAACGCCGGCTCGAACAGCACTTGAAATGTAACGATTTTACCCCAATGTTTGCGTCTGTGTTAAGCCAATGTTACACACCGTTGAAATGCGTTGAGTGGTGCGATTCCGTGTTGTATTGCCAATTAGCGACAAGTGATGCGAAACTCGTTGGCAGACGGGGGCGAATTCGATTGATTTTTGCCGATGATCGTGTACCGTGATGGTGCACCACACATCGAGCCGGATAGAATTATGACCATCGATAGGAAAATTATAGGTTGGCCGATGACGGAACAGCACACCGCCCCGCCGGTCCCGTTAAGAGCCGCTTACACAATTTCCCTTTTCGGTACGAACGGAACCAGCGCGTACGATTTAAATCTTCCGTTTGACATACCGCCCATGTGTTCCAACGCCGAGCCGAAGCGTTACATCGACTGAATAAGCTCTTGAAATGGGTGCACCAAAAAAACAGCTCTAAAGAAACGGCCTTTTTACGCGTGAGGTAGTGGAGCAATTGAACAAACAAGACAATGAAGACAAAAAAAAACTTACCGATCGAAATCAGTCAAGCGGGATGAATCACGGAAACCCTTGGCGAATGGATTCGAGTCAATTTTAAGCTTCGTTATGAGCTGGTTCTGGTACGCGGTGACCGCGGTAAAGATCGTCTCCGGGAAGACGTACGTCTTGTGATCGACCTCGGCCAGCTCCTTTGGTGTGATGGGTATGTTTTGGCCCGGCCCTAGCCTCGCGAGATGAATCCGGGGCTGGTAGCGGTGCATTGAGTTGAGGACAATCTGTAAAGGGCAGAGCAAGCAGACGAGACGTTAGTGATCGGTTGTCTGAAATTTATTTCTACTAAGGAATCGGGATGTGTCTTATAATGAGAGCAGATTTTAAATGGAATAGTAATGGTGTGCCAAACGTATTCAAGCCTAAAAGAGCATATTCGACCAATCAGTTTCTCTATTTCATATGTATGAAATTTGTTTATTGAATAAAAAGACTTTAATTGGCTTTCCGATTGGATATTGGTAACTAAGCAAAAATACATAGAACAAATGATCCGATAATTAAACGCAAAGTCTTTTTTCCACTGTCAATTTAATTATATCATTGAAACCTTTTTATGAAACAAAATATATGACAATCACTAAATGACAATAATTTTGAGACAAAAAAAAAACTAAGTATTGCATTGTGAGGGGAAGGGTATTTTTAGGTACCCTTTTAACTTCAGACCGTTTCCAGTTGCTTTGTATGCTTATTTGCTGATATGTTGGTTCCTTTTTTACCAAAAAAAAATCCGTTATTGGGGGCCTTCACGATTCTAGTTAGTTTTGTGTATGGAGTTTGACAGCTGGAGGCTGAAATCATGTAAACACTCCATATAAAACCACACAAAAAACTAGCCTGCAATTTTCAGTCTAGATTATTCTAGCCACAAAGCTAGAATTAGATTCGAGTACCTGTTCGAAAACACGGTATTGTTTACATTTATCCCAAGGTGCATTAAAGAGATCAGGTGGTGGAATCTAGAATCAAAGTGTATGTAGTCCAGGTGGTCTCATAGCATTTTTGTATAATCAATTTTGAACATCACTTGAAAACTGCTATACAATGCAAACAGCTGACAGGCTGAAATTTCAGCCTACGAACTTCAAACGGAAAGGGCCCCATTATTTTACTAGGAAAAATCGTTTACAGTGCTCTGTATATATTGTTTGGCTATCTAGTGCTAAGTTTTTCCATGGTTTAGAGAGTTATTATTGTTTTTACACAACTTCTTTGATGTTGATTGATCTTTGATATCTTTACTCAACAACAAATGGAATAAAATCATTATTTTATGTTTTATAATTTTCAGATGAAACCTATTAGCTAAGCGGTTTAAAGAAGATTGTTTTATACAGCAGCAGTTAATTATTTAAAAAATACTGAATTTTGTTAGATAATTACTGCTATGAATATTCAACTGCAAATTAATCTAACCTTGTTCGTGACTAAACAAATTAATGCACAGAATTCATATCAGTCATATGAATAACTGTTTAGGAATTGTTAAGTTTAGTTCCTAAGACCATTTTCTAAAATATCAAAGTCTTCATACATTACATTCTCTCGCTACAGAACAACCAGCATAAGTCATATGTTGTAAGCCGACTGAACAAGCAGCCATTTTAGCCTTATCCCTACATCTATGGCTCACATTTATGCGACCCACCCACTCTCACCATAAAAACACTCCATTACCTACAATCCAACTGCTGAACCAGTACACCACCCTTCGTATGGTGTAGTTTCCTTTTCGATTCTCTTCCTATCAGGGTGTCGCTACTCTTGTATATCCACTTTGTTCCCACTTACATCCCCGGTTCAAACGCGACGAACAGAGGTCCTGTTCTCTCGTTCTCTACACACCCTCCGAATCGACGATTAGGCGTGAAACCACCCTCGAGGGTTAATAAAACATGCCAACAGATACACGCAGAGATGCAGTATTTGTATTGGCTATCCTAACGAGACTGGTGTTTGCCACTACTGATCTGGATGTAACAGCTTGTTTGTTTGTTTGTTTGTTTGCCTGCTTGTCTGTTGGTTTGTGGCTTCGGACAGATCTTCCCCTATCCAACTACATCTGGAACAATTCCTACCCCTGCAGTTGTTGCTCAGCTAGAATCAATCGCCCTCGAGCCATTCGAATTAACGTTATGATCCTCCCCCTTGTAATGTCGGACGAGTCGCTTCGGGGCACGACTGGCAACATCGTTTAATGCAAATGTACAACAGGGCGTTAGGTAATGATGTACTATTCTATACAAAACTGTGGTTATGAAAACAAACAACGAATGTCAAGCTAATGAGGCAATAATATAAGTATTTTAATGTAAAATGTATTTCATAAAACAATAACATTGTTTAACACATTTGGGTAGATACAAGTCTTTGCAAGAGTTGAAGCGAATGTATGTTGTATCACAATTTCTAGCACCCTCAAACCTAAATACACCGCTCGACCCTTCGCAGTCGAACCCAATGGCCAATAATGGATGATACTCTCTCCCTAGGGAGAAAGATTGTTTTAGATTAGCTCGCTTATATCCTCACATTTGTTGTCCCCAGGTCCCGGGTCCACGGCTACGTAATTCTTTTTTAATCTCACCATCCACCTATCGTAATCTAGACGCGTGTACCATTGCCACACATACATGTGTTTCTACCGCTGGCTAGTTTGCAGCATTGCCCGCATCGCACCCAGGGGACCATTCTGAACTCCAGTGCAAGCCGAATGACCGAACGCGAATGAAGCCAGACCCCAGACCCAGGGTGAGGCAGGGCCTAGCTCAGCCAAAGGGAGAGTTGTCATAAATTCGAAACATGAACGATGATACCTCGCCACACTGTATCGATGTCTTAGATATTTATATCTTTATTATTGATATTTATTTTCTCCGCTCGCCACCTCGTCTCAACGTTCGGCACAACCACTTTCGATACGATGCGGGCCTTTCTCCGAACGTCGTCCAGCGTCGTCGTTCGAGAAAAGATCGATATCGGTTTCATCAAATCACCATTTACGCTTCTCACCTTTTTGGCCGCGGTGGTGGTGGTGATGGTGGTGGTCTTTGCCGTTGATTTCTCTGGCACAAGCTCAACTGGAAGGTCCGGAGATTGGGCCCGCTCAGCTGTGTTAAAATTTCAGCGAATAAATAAGCGTGCGAGAAATTCTATCCATTTTATAGCCAACTCGTTTCAATAAATAATAACACCGCGCTGGGTGGCTGCTGGAGGCTGCCTTTGCAAGGCTACTGCAAATTAACAACAGCCTGGCAGGCTGTTTTGCATACGAAAACTGGCGAAGAAGAAGGAGACTTTTGAAACATTGTATGGAGAATGTTGGCTGAAAATGATGTTTTGTTCGATTGAACGATCAGGGATGCTGCATTTGCTGGTTACTTCTGGTGAAATGCTCTGCTCTCTTCTAACGGAGTCTATCGAAACGGTACCAATAAATTATGACCTACGACGATTGATACTTCCCGCTTCTAATGAGCATGATTATAAATGACATTTCTATGCGTTTTCTTTCGCTTCTTACCGGGGACAACAACTCGATTTTCTCGCGGTAGATCGTTACGTTTTCCAGTGAAATTCTCCAGCGAAAGTGTGTTAATAAGAGCTAGAGACATTGGGAGCATCAACTTCTTCCATCGGTATCATCCCTTTGCACCCAGATTGAAGAATTTCTTGCAGCCTTGCCCTTTCGCCTGCTCCAGCTGACAGGGTGCGCCAGTGCACTTCATAATTAATGATACGTGTCACGATGCACTTGTCATCTGTCAAAACAAAGAACAGATGAACTCACTCGTATCGTTTCACCGGGAAACGGGACGTGAAAGATAGGCTGGCGCCACGACCTTCGCCAGCACTGTCGCCACGCACTGTTGGGAGATTGGAGTCATCCTCCGATCCCGCCATACATACTCCGGAATGCTCCCATTCATTCTCGGAGGTTCTCGGAAAAAGGTTTGGAATGATTTGTTTTCCCAGAAGCTTCGTATCTGTGGCGATGCTCCCGCGGGCACTGGTAGGACGATTTTTCACTTCCAGCGATCAATGTACCCTCCCAAAATAAGAAATCGGGAGCTTAACAACTCATCAAAGCTGGGCGATCTTGCTCGTTCTCTCTCATTCTCTCCGAAAGTGAGTAGGACAACCAGTCACTTGTCACTTCGCTCGTCCCACCCGCAAAACGCCAAAAACACAAAAGAAGCTGTAACATAAGAAGCTGACTCCACTGACACGTCTTAACCGCGGCGGCTCCAGCCGGGGTTCCGGAGCGTCAGGCCGTATCTCAGCGCTAACGACAAGAATTAAGTCAGTTTGAAATAATTTGACAGACAAAAATCGTGTAAATAATTTGTTTTCGTTCACTCGTCGCGCACTCGGGAAGTCACGGTGGCTTGGGGTCGGGTTCTACTCGTCGATCTCCATCTCCAAAAAAAAAAAAATAAAACGGGCAAAAAAGAAGACAAAACCCTCACCGTAACACACGCCAGGTTCAGTTCGATGGAATTCTGAAGGTTATGTTTTGCCTGTCGACTGGCTAATGATTCCAAATTAATCAACCTTTTCCTCTGCCTGCCAGCCCTTTCGTCATCAGCGATTGGATTTGCCTGCAGTGGAGGTTTTCTTTCCAAAGGAGAGCTCCAAAAGCTGCTGCTGCTGCTGCTCCTAGTGGTCGTGATTTATAAGATCGTATCAAATTACGCGTGCGCATGACGTGCGCGGTAAGAATTCCCTTGCTCTGGTGTGCTGGACAATGTTTGCTTTAACGGGGTCGTTTTTATGATTTTTGGTGGGGGGAGTGCCTAACCGATCTGACTTACCTGACCATTCTTGTCCATTTCATTGTTGGTTAGTTTCACTTTTTCGAACGAGATAACCTGTTTCCGTAGGGCATCGGCCCCGAGCGGGGTGTCCGGGTGGGCGTAGAGCCGGGCGGGCGGCGGCGGATCGGCCTTCCCTGCCACCAGCCAGGCCGAACGGTGGTACGCGTAACGGTAGCGCCGGTTGTCAACCGGGACCACATCCAGCAGCACGACATACCGATCGGCCGGCGTAACCTGGCGCAGCGGACCGGAGAAGGAGACGCGTACGGTCGGGAACATGCGCCTGTGGACGGGATGAGAGGCAGACGAAGAAAACATGTGGTTAGTACGGTGTGCGAGTGCGGTGAGGTGTCCTGCTGCCCACCCATGGTGCGCAGGTTGTTTCTGCTGCCCGATCGAAGCGATTGCGTGCCGTCCGAGACCGCAGCAGCACCTTCAGCAGTGCGTTTGAGTTGTGGTTTCAGCTGCAACACTTAGCCTGTCAATAGGGTATGCGCCCGATGGACTAGATTGGAAGCTGCGAGCAAACATTAATTGCAGAAGTACGCTCAATATTTCAATACCCAGCGTAGCGGGCTACTGTATGCTTGTCGAGATGCCAGCAGATCAGTTGGTAAATTGCTGCTAAACTCTGAACCAGCGAAATTGATTGTAGAAATTCCTTGCCTATCACATCTCCATACATTGAATTCCAATGTCGCCTGATCCGGTTCCAGCCACGAACGAACCTGTCAACAGTCCGTTCGATTCAGGCAACGGCAATCGACACGATCCCCGAAAGCCTAAACTCCCTGCTCGAATGTCGAAAACATTGAAAATTAACAACCCTTCCCGTGTACACGCTAGGGACACGCAACCTCGCCTCACTCGCCATCAACGGTGGCCACCCGCAAAGCTCGAAAGGGGTAGTAACAGGCTCGACATGACGGCCTATCCAACCATCCATATTTTGCAGCGACGAACGAAGAATATTGCTTCTTTCGCTTCTCAAGTTTTATCTAGCACCTTTTCCCCCTTGCTTCCATCCTTCGGGCAGCTTTGGCCGCTGTCTTTCTGTGTGTGTGCGTGTGCCCTCCAGCGAATAGACACACCTGACAGGTCTGCCCGGCTACAAGGCACGGGCAAACATTTCATGTTTGTTGTGATGTTGTTGGCTGCTCGTTCATCGTACTTTTTTTGCCTCCTTTTTCTTAGCTTTTACTAAAGCGTGATAATTGCAGATAAGCAACATAATTCATAATTGCTAATTTGTGAGCCCTTTTTCCTGTGAGCCGATGGTCGGGCGATAGGGCGCGCTCGGGGCTTTTGTTTTTCACTTTGCACCCGTTGCAAAATAAAACCGAACCTCCCGATCTACGCCATCGACACGTTGCATCTCGAGCGGCTCACGACACGGGGAGCGACTGATGCACAACTACCGCGCTGCCTATCCGCGATACACATCTTCTTTGCGCACGTTAACGCACACGTCAGCAGTGTGCAACGTGTCTGCGCGAAAAAAAACCGGGTGCATCTAGGGTGTGTCAAAGTGTGCGTATGTCTGCAGATAGGAGTGATAATATAGGGGACACCAGTAACGATGAGTGGCCGTTACGTTTTGAACGTTTTTTTAAGGAGCTGTTACAGAGTTATGAATTTGACAACAACTCGATCGATACTATCTTTCCATTTGGGTGAATCTTGTCGTGAATTGTTACAAAAAGCCCTTAAGCTCTCAAAAATACCTTTCGGTCTTTTCAGAATATTATTATAGTCAATATGTTTGGTTCGTTACCGCTTCTACTCATTGTCATGAAACAAATACTTTCAATGAACCCCATAATCATCTAAATCAAGCCAAACTATTTTTAACGGCAGGTTTTAATGTGTCTACACCTCTTTGTTAAGGCCAACGGCAAAGGTTCTAATTCTAGTTTGCCAAGGCACGCCAACCTCATAAAATCATACAAATTGAATTCTTTGTGATTTAACATTTCTTCACCTCGTGGGATATGCAAGGGTGTGTTGAGTAAACACAGTTATACTAATTCTTTACGTGCGTTAATTTAATAAATCACTTACATACATGTACAAGTAGTCCCCGAGATACACGGTACCACTTATACGCGGTTTTCTCAATATGACAGTTCTTTGGACAAACTATACTGATTTGGCCCATCAATTGTTAAATGTCAAATAATATTCCTTTCGATCGAATGTTTAAACCAACTTCCAAAGGTTTAAAATTGTTTTATTCAGCTAAAATCAAGTAAAATAATTAAATAAGTGACAAGTTGCAGAATTACTCAAAAATAAGTGATATTTTGGCTATAATCACGAGATCGACTTACGCGGAAATTCAAGATATCCACTTATTTAGCGGCCATTTTGGGTCCTCATAAACCGTGTAAATATTGGGAACCGCCTGTACGTTCATTCTTCTTCTTCTTCTTTGTTGCTGCCTGTACTTGTGGGCTTGGCTCTCAATGTCTTATTGATTCCCCTATAGCAGGATAGGTCAAAAGTCCTACGTATGGCGGCACGGTTCATTTGGGGCTTGAACCCATGACGGGCATGGTGTTAAGTCGTACGAGTTGACGACTGTACTACGGGAAAGGCCAACACAGGGGGTACGTTCATTACTATTTGTATATGTTCACATAAGCAGTGTTTAGAGGTAGCATAAAAGTAGAAACAAAAATTTGGGTTTTTTCATAATGTATTTCAAACTAATTTCGCTAGATTTAAATTTCAAATTAATGTATTTCGTCGCACGAAATCTACAAAGCATGTAACTAAATGTGTATATCCACACCATGCATTCCAATAATAAACCAAATTTAATTACAACCATTAAGCATTTGCTACACAACCTGCATTTATATTAGCTAACAATTCATTTACTAATACCGCCCTTTATTCCAAACTCAATCCAATACCAGCCACCAGCAACGAGTGAGCACATTTGGCCCGCTTATCTAAACCCACCATCGCTGGAAGCTCATAAATTCTCCCGTTTGCTACACAACACACAACGCAGGACGACGGTGCTTTGTGTCGTCCTGGTACGGAATTTAAGTCATTCTTTGGTTCAGATTGAGATATTAGCGCTCCAGTGACCGTTCACCCTTCCTCTCCGGTCGGTCGTTGCGGCACCGGTCGTCCCGGTGGGGGCCATTTTATTCAATTAAATTTATGTCCTCGCTCGGAGACCCCTCGCACGGGTGGGTGTGGACACCCAGTGCACAACTGCACAACCTTCACTCCCTCGCCTAAATTGAAAGGGGTGTCACCTCCGAAATTCCCCCCTTCCTCCCCAAAACTGTCTAACTCAGAAATCGGTTCAGATTTTTGGAATACACCGCGGCTCGAAACGACACTCACACACAATCGTCGTGTTTTGCTACTTTAGTTTCCTGTACTAATCACAAACAGGCCCTCACACACACACACTCTAGTAACACCCAGTGTATTGAGCGATAAAGATTTTACTACGTAGATTAGCTGGGTTATGATTATTGGACGAAATTATCGTACACTGGGTCATAAATTTTGTGCCCCACCCAGCGCCTTGCGGTCACACTGTTGTGTAATGTCCACCCGGACACTCGGAAAACCCGGAACGAATTTTTGGGTTGATCGTAATTTCCGGACATACGGACAAAGGCGACAAACCTCTGTGTGTCTGTGTTGCTGGAGTGTCCTTTTTCGGTAAGGAGAGAAACACATGGGAAGCGTTTCTGATTGCGTGATTGCATCGTGCGGCGTGCGTTTGTAAATGTGTCGAGCATTAGATAGCATGACGCCATAAAATTTGTCCAGATTTGTCAGCCGATTGTTGTCAGCGACGAAGGAGACAACTCGTTGTAGCAATTGGATACTCGATTCAGTGCAGTTATTATGCGGACAGGAATGGAGAAGAGCAGAGTTGCTTGTGAAAAACGTGAAGTTTGAGCATACAATTCAGGAAGTCTTGTTGAGTGTCGTCTTGTTCTAGGTATAACGATTAAATGTTATCAAATTATGAAAAAACAAAATTGTCTAAAAATGTTTTTATTGCAATTCACCAACGGTTTCTTACAAAAGATAACTGAATTACCTGTCCCATGTAAATTTGAACGCTTCATGCCTCATCAGGACACTTCCCTGTTTTAACGTGCATTACAATATAATTTAATTGCTCTTCACTCCAACATAATTGCACCCACTGTTCATTGAATTAACTTTTACCACAAATGAAACAAATGTTTGCTCCTCGTGCGCTCAACTCCTCCTCATCTCACACAAACCCAGCAAACGTTCGCAGCAACTCCGCAAACTTCCTCGTCGCACAAACATCATTCCTATCATCCGGCATCAATTAAACTTATTGTTGAACGTGTCAAAATGTGATTTTTCCGACGGCCACGGCCACCAACAATACCAACAATCATCGCCCGCTTCCCCCCCCCCTCCCCTCGCCCTCCCGCACGAGCGCACAAATGTTTTCACGACACACAATTTGCACAACCCACTGACAGCCGCTCCCGGGAGTGTCACCGGAGTGACACAGACCGCGACAGGCCGACCAGACCGGGTCCCGGGTCTTCACACCCCGATGCTGCACTACCGAGGCGAGCACGAGGTTTTGACGCGTAACCAGACAAATGACTGACAAGCTGTCGCGAGGCCTTTTCATCCTGCCCTGTGGCCCGTGTGTTGCGCAAAAATGTCATCCCAGGAAGGGTCGCAAAGCGGGGGGGAGGTGTCATTGCGCGTCAAGCATTGCATAAAATAAGATCAAACGATGAGAACACGGATCGAAACCGGGGGAACTGGGTCCGGGAGGCGGAAAAGAGCAAATAGAAAAGAAGAGCAGCGCAAAACCTTCGCAGAGGCCGGGTGTCACTTAATTAAGCGACCAGCGTCATCGTGTCACCGTGCGCCGATCCCGAAACGCTTTGCTGCCGGCTGCCTGGGCTGGTTTATGTTGCTACTGCTGGGACCTTTGTTGCAAGCATAATCAATGTCACCTGCCCGCTGAATAATTGATCATTGTTCTTCGGAGTTTGTGTCTGTGTGCGTGCTTTTACACGTGTTTGTGAGTGAGTCGAAGTCGGCCGTACCGTCGGGACAGGCAACTGTTCGCGCCGGGGTAAAACTTTTATTATTTATTGGACAAGTGATAAAAATATTCCTAATGAAGCAAAGCTACTCCTCTCTCCCCTTTTCCGCTCTCCTTCTTTAGCCTCAAGAGCTTGTCAGCTTGGGGAGCGAATGCATAAAATTAAAGCGAACAAACGGGTGCCCCGAGTGGACTGTGTGCCCTGTGCGTCCACGTGCGTGGTTGGTGGCTGCTGGTGATAAATTAGATGGGCAAACGAAAAATTATCACATTAGCTTAATCAACGGCTTGGCCTTGGGTAGGGAGACGCTCCAAAAGCTGACCGCATTTAGATGGCCGGCTGGGAAGCATAATATTTCGTTTGCTTCGATCATCATTCATCTGGAGAGGTATGGAGAGCCAATCGAATGGTTGTTTATTTGCTGCGAATAACAGTTTCGTAGCAGAAAGCGCTCGCCCCCCGCTTTAATAGCTTCATTTTCGAAAGTCTATGGAGTGTTTTTTATTAAATTTAGATGTTTGTTTTCAATGGCTGTGTTCATTACATTGTTTACTCTGTTTAACGATGCTTGCAATGTTGGGTTAATTATTTAATGTACTCAGAAAACCGATCAATTCTGCTACAAGTTAAGACATTACTCAACACTATGGAAGCAAATTAACATTTTAGAAATTGATAGCTTACACTTCGAATAATGTACAAACATTTAAGAACATGAACTTTGAAAAAAAAAATATAATTACGATACAATAGTATGCAATAACATATTAAACAACAGCCTCTAATTTGTATCACAGGTAATTATTTCATAGAATTTTGATTCATTAACTCGATTTAATTCCATTTAAATCATTGAAATTTTCAAACTAAAAAAGGATTATTACAACAACTTGACAAAATACTTACCAAGTGTTTTTATTGAAATTATAATATTAATCTAAATATTTATAATTATTAATCATTTTGTTCAAATGAAGCTCATAGATTAAACAAACATTTTTGTTAATTTATTAAAAGGCTACCTAAATCAACATTTAACAACACACAGAGCGAATTATGTCAATCATGTTACACAAGCAAACATTAATAAGTGTTTTTGATCATCTTAAAAGGATTAGTCTTTGGTATGGCCAGGATAGACACTGATTTACTAACTCATCTCGTCTAAGAATGCACAGCAAAATCCAAACACATAGTGCTTCATCTTCATTAAGTGTCGTTCATTTTCTTGCCAGCTATTCGGTATTTGTCCTCAGCAAAATAATGCAGCCGAAGAAAAAAAAACACAGGTCGACATTATGCGCATCAATTATCTAGCAATTGACACATTTTCACCCCGAACCGCGGAGGCCGGTGTCAAGTGCCCGAAGAGTTATGTCATCAATCAAAGTATACCACCCCTTCCCTCTCTCTCTCTCTCTCTCTCTCTCAACCCGCCCCTACCAACCCTTTACTGTCCCGCTGAACAGCGTATTCGTATGCATCATTTGCGAAGAACTTAATCAAAATAATTACTTCTTTCAACTTGTAGCAGCAATTGGTCGGTGCCACGTCCAAGGATCACCCGGCTGCTTCTTGCAACGGGGATGGGGAAGGTCACCACCAGCAAAAGGAGCGCTTTGGAAGCGAAAACGGGCCGGGCAAAAACAAGAGGACCGCAGATTAGAAGGTGCGGAACTAGTGATCGCGAAATAATTCCACACCGGGCTCACCGGGTATTATGACGCTCAAGTGCACGAGTGTGCATCGTCATCACCATCATTGCAACCATCATCATCATCATCATCATTATCATCACCTTTTCCACCATCACCCGTTTCCGAAAGGGGGGGGGGGGGGTACCGGTGCACAGGAAGTGCAATCGTGTTGGCGTGTTGCGCACACCGATGCAACGCAAGCCCGTTTTTTCAGAACTTACTGCCAGCCTGTGCGTGTGTGTGTATGTGAGTTTATGCCTTTCCAACGGTTATTGTAGTCGCTGGCTACGCATGCTTCAGGTGCAGGTAGTTATGCTTCTTTTTTTTTCTCACTCAATACATCCTCCCCTCTCGCACTCCGTTTCTGCTTGCAAACCTCTTATGCAGCAACTTATTCTACCGCCCCTCTCCCCCCTTCCCCCCAGGGGGCAGCAGTGCAGGGTAAAGGCCTGTAGCACCTCGCGCTGGTGGTGGTGAGGCGATGCAGAAGCATGTTTTGCCGCTTGTTCACAGCTTTCCGATCGCGATAATGATTTGCAGTGTTAATTTCCACCAACACCCCGGGTTCAGCGCAAGGGCCGAACTACACAAACACACACACAGACACAGACACAAACGACTCATTGCGTTCTACTACACGCGCACGAGTGTTGAGTGTGAGCTGTGTACGTCAATGCAGGGGAAATGAAGGAAACCCTTATGGGGATGACGGCAGAGAGAACCTTCCGAAGCACGGCTGGATGGTGGATGGGAAAGACTGGGGTGGAAAAATTGGCGAAGGAAATGGGCTCAATTAATGTGCAGCCGGGCAACAGTGGTTGTAGTGGTGCAACAATATTTCCGACGAAAATGCTACTAACTCTTCAATGCACAACAGACATGTGTGCAAGAATCAAATATTTGAATGTAACCTTTTAAATAAAAAAATAAAAATAGTTTATATATTTTAAATTAAAATGGTTCTTCATTCAAATTATGTAAAAAAATTGTTTTCCAGTTTTAGGCAATTGTTTTGCAAAATAATTAATATTTGCAGTTACAACATTATAGAAGAATACCAAACAAAGATTTAAGTTTTTAAATTAATTCTAACCGATCGATTCAAATATATTTGCTAGTGAGTGAAACTTTACAATCAAAGCCGCTAAATTTTTGCTCCGCCTCATCTATTTTTGCCTCTGACGCATCAATTTTTGACTGTCAATTCAAAATCAATTTGTTTATAAATCTTAAATCGAATCTAATGTCTGATAACAGTGTGTTTCAAAATAAATTGAATTTAAATTCAGATATTAAAATTGAATTTGATGCTATTTTAACTGTAACTATTGTTATGCCAATTTTAGAAAATTTTGTAAAGTCTAAAAAGTTGGCATTTCATTTTAATTGTAAACAATGTATTTTGAATTTATAAAATTCAATTAGCTTTCTTCCCCAAAAAAATAATATTCAAAATAAACGGTTTTTGGTAAGGTTTTTGTTATGTCAAATAACAGTTGTCATAAATCCGATCAAGTGCATTGTAAATTTATTAAGATAAATCCATCAGAGTAAAAATCAATGTTGACTTGCGGACGAAAATAGGTGCATTAGAATCAAAAATTGATGCTTTAGAGCCAAAATTCAGCGGCTAGCACGACTGTAACTCCAACACTTTTAGGAAACAACTATCTAATATCTAATTCTTTGGTTGAAATCAAAACCGCCTGACAGATTATAGGCTATAATTAACCAAAAAAGTTCAATTATGTTGTTACAATTATGAAAAGAGTTTGTGATCTTAAGCATCCTCTTTTTAACATGTGTTTTAAGGGTTAATCATTAAACCTTTCTATTCCTTCAACGTACAGCAGTTCATGCTCCACGAGTGTGCAGTCTACATTGATCTACCTTCATCCATTACAAAACACACATACTCACAAATATACTATACAATTACAATTCCTCCACTCGACAATGCAACCACCCTCCTATTCGGGCCATTTTGCTCGCTTATGATTAGGCACTTGGGCACAGTTTTCATAATAAAGCGCACACGGTTGACAAAGGAAAAGGTGTAAATTGCAAACCTGCGGAGGGCAAAAGAAAGCACCCAAACGTGCAACACAAACACAATTGCATGCTCTTTGTCGCAGTGGCTGGTGAGGTGATAGACGAGGAGTGGCAAGGTGGTGCCTGGAGTGCCGGGACGGCTAATCGAATAAAAATTATCACCTTAGCTCCCCTGCGCTGTTGATGATGGTTGTGCTTGTGTGAGTGTGTGAAAACGAAGGCATGGGGCAATGGGTTGCTTGGTTTTTGTTTTGTTGTTCGTTGCAAACTGCACTTGCACTTGGCCTGCAGCGGGAAGCCTTCCATTTCCCATGGGAGCGAGACAGAAACGGGGCAGAAACGTTGGCGTGAGCGATTGTCGCTGCGAGGTTGATTACACGTAATGATGATGATAATTATGTGTAGAATGCATTCTGACCTGATTCTGCCACACTTAGTTTGTTTCTGCGCTGTGTTGAGTTTGCTGTGCTATTACTTATCTTAGACACATTTTATTTTAATTGCGGCTGATTGTTTGGTTAAATTCTTGGCGAGGTGTAAACTGTAAGCACGCTTTACGCTGTGTTGTGTGACATTTTCTTTCCAATAAGAGTTTTCGACACAACATTTCGACCGAAATTGTACAACCGTCACGTTTCATTTTGTGACCCCTTGTGCATCTCCATCCGCCCGTTAATTTGACAACATTTGCACGTTCCTGTGCCGGCCGAAAGCACTGAAAAGCTACTCCAAAGCTTCGCCCAGCCTGGCAATAAACACCGGCTCGGCTTTCCGCCATTGCCCGCCCAGTGTACGATTCAATTGAAACAATCAATTAACACGTTAATTAGTGGGCGACACTCATCAGCGACGGTGCTGCTATGCTACCTCATCAACGTAATCCCGCTCGCCAGACGTGTATTTCCGCAACAAAGCAAACCCAGTGTGCGCGCGCGCTATCGCGTTAAGATCACGTGCAATTGAAGTGGCTAAGGGTGGGTTAGTGTAACAATTCACGTAGTTGGTTACGGAGCAGGCGTAGTAAAACGCACCAGAGGAACAGCGGTTTTTGATTGGGTCTTGACAGCCCGCACCCGGAGCAGCGATCCAGCACCGAGGGGTGGCAACTAATTTGTAAGTCAATTGCTCATCTCATCGCAAAGCTGACCAAAAACCTCTGCTCAACCCAACCAAGACGGCGGCAAAGACTTCCAATTAAAAATCACCCAGTGCCAGCAACAGCTTCTTTCTCAGTCCACTCTGGGAATCATCTCTGAAAACTGAAAAACCGCAAATTAATACCCACAGCACTAGTAGCAACCATGTTTTGGAGTGGTTTTTTGTCTTTTATTTCCCCAGACACCCCAAATTTGATGAACTTACCCCGGCCGTGTTTGGGAGTCGGTCCACACATTGTTGTAACCTCGACTTCTACCATTTTGTTGGTCTCAAGCTTAAACTGGACCTTACCGCGCGGCTACAGTTGTGAGAGTTTTACAGCCATTACCAATGCGAATGCAATGGTGGACGGTGATGCATTTCAGTCAGTGGCGCACATAAAACATCCTAACAAGTTCATTGTGTGGCGGTAGAAACCCCCCAAAATGCGCGTTGACACGCTATGACAGTCGGTAAATGTCAACGGAGTTTGTTTTTTAAGATGTTTGGGATCTGCTTCACCAACTCAACAACGCCTCGTTACTTCAAACTTTTCTTACCATGATGAGGGTGTTATTTATACAGCAGAGCCGATGAATTCCAAGCAAACTCATAGTTTTGAACAAAGAAACCAATCTCCCTCCACGAAAGACACTGTTGAATTTCAAATCAACAGCCCCGTTAATCTGGCCAGGCACATTCATTTCTCGGCCAATCTTGAACCATTGCGGCGGCGATGGCTGACTGTCCGATGATTTATGTGGCTCTAGCTCATATTTTAATCATGAGCCTGCTAACTGTCCGTTGTCCCCAGCCGTGGCGGTATGAATTTTCAATCCACTCACCATCCGCCAACCCGAAACAGCCCAAAATTCGGCCGGATGACATCCGCTAATGCTCACGAATCATCGGCCAGCTGACATTTTTCATGTGCCGCTTCGTTGGCATTGGCGTTACGGGTAGGGGAACAAATCCCTACACAGGAACTATCACTGTAAGTATCTGTGAGTTTGTCTGTTGTTTCACCTCTAAACACACTCGTCCATTGAACTTGCAAACTCTCCAGTTTCATTTCTAGCTCAATGCTCCACCGGCAGAACAGGCCGTAAGAATTTTCACAAGTAAAATCAAATAATTTTCGTGGCTTCTTTACTCCCTCCTACTCGCCATGTTCTGGTCCATTCACTCATTTGTCAGCCTAACTACATCGGCCGGCTATTAATTAAGCGATGACCCATTGGCGCAGTGACCCCCAGAAGTAGGCTTAATTTGGCAGAATTTTGGAAGAACCACACAGCGAAGGGCTCCTTCGTTCGCTGTGCAGAAGGCACACGCTTTCCGTGGTTGCATTTAACCTTTTGACCTGCGGCTTCGTTTGAAGATCGCCCATGATCGTCATTCTGCTTTAGACGTTTGCAAAACTGTGAGGGTGCAAAAGCGCCGCGGTCCGGTTCGTCTAATACGACCAAATGACGCGCCTAACACGCCGGCAACAGGAAGCTAATTATGCTAATTTCAATTTCCCTTCTTGGTGATTGGTTTCTTTATTGAGTTCTTCCTTCGCCCTTCTGCTGCTGTTGCACAATAGTTTCAGTCGAAAATTCCCTGTTTTGGGGGAGTCCGGCAACAACACGTAACAAAACGATCTTTTGTAAGATGTTGCTTAAAAACAGTGTTGCACATCGGTAGTGATCGCCGCCGGAAAGCTGTGGCTCCTTTCCGCTCGCACTGTTTACCTTTTGCGAAGGAGTTGGGGTTCGACAAAAAACAACCAACGACCAACCACCACTGATGATTTGGCGGCGCAAGTGCAACGGCCACGATCGTACCGATTGCAGTTTGAAGGTACCCCGATTCGCAGGTTGTTAAATTAGCCAAGCACACACACACACCCTATCGGGACGGATGGACGGGTGCATTGGCGGGGCCGGATATGGTAGCGCAAAGTGAGCTGATCTTTATCTTCTCCGTTTCTCCGTTTCGTTCTTTGGTTTTTACGGAGCGCCCCAACACACACACACACGCTTCCGATTCTTGATGGACGCGATCTTCCGTCACTCAAACCCCTTTGCGTGCTCCGCACTCTTCGGCGGGGCTCTTGGTCAGGGCTCTGTGTTGCAATGACGAAGGAAAATACCTATCGTCCGAGGTTCGCGGTTCCGTGGTCGCGTGGAGAGGATTTTGAAACATGCAGCAGCAGCAGCAGGCATCCCCGCAAAACGCTCGACGTAAATTGGCTCGGTAATTTTCAATTATTCGTATGCATAAGCAACTAAGCGAGCGCTAATGCGAGCCGGTGCTGCCGGGCTGTCGAGGTATGTAGAGTGCGTTTGCGTTCGGTGTCAATTGATTTTCCCCTTGGCAGCAACATGCAACATTGCTAAACGATCGCTTGTGCATGTTCGATGTGGAATAATTTCCATTCATGATTGGGTAAATTGTTTTTTATTCTATATTTGGTGAATTTCTGTCTTCATTCTAAGACAATCGAATATTTTTCCTGCGTCTATTAAAGTTATTACTTTTCAACTACTCAACAAAGTTCTTAGGTTAATTATTTGTGTCTTGTGTAACTTGAATGAGTTGACATTAAATACATTTTCAATGATGTTTTACATCAATTTGTTACAAAAGTACATTAATTTAGTTTTAAAAGAATGTTTAAAGTATTTTGCTTCTATTAAAAACACTTTTTTGAATGACTCCTCTTAAACGATTTCGAGCAAACCCGTAATGCTAAAGCATTCCTAAAACCGTTCCAGTTTCATGCCCCATCACGCACACACTCCTCTTCCCCTTGCTACCAAACTCGGGCTCGGTCCGTTCCCTCAATTTAACACATTGCAATATCCGGCTAATTATCTGCCTCGTCCCAAGCGTTGCGAAAACGCGTTGTGCTTTATCGACGAATAAACGATTATTGCATACTGCTCCCCCCGGTCGCCGGTTTTGCCTTTCAGGGCCCTTTCGGAGACGGGGCCCGAGCGTTTTCAATCCATTCCAAATGATTATGATTAAACCGTAATCATTGATTTTCAACCGAACCGATTTTCCTGCCATCAAAACGGGAACAATTCGATCGCGACCCGTTTGAGCGTGGTGCGATTGCCCAGCGGTGGAGTGGAGGGGTAGTGTCGGCTGTGCCGTTTAGAGGGGAAGCAATCGAATGCTTCCCGGCTATCGCTAAGCACAATATCACAACATCACAACGGATAATTTGCCATAGCTTTTCAGCTTTGCACCTTGCCGATGAGGGTGCACAGAATCAATTGCCGGGCAGGATACAATCATCGACCACACGGGCCACATTAAAAATCTATCCCGCTTGGTTTCGATTGTAATCGCGAGATGAAAAATTACCCGCCAGCCCGCTCGCCGGACACACATCCCCTTTTGCTATTCAATCAAGAAACGGCGACCGCTGGCAGCACCCAGTCCAGTAGCAATGGCTGTAATGACGAGTTAATTCCGACGACACTGGACCGTGAAAAGTGATCCCAATCGGTGGGCCCACCCATTTCGAGGCGAGGTTGGAAAATTGAGCACCATCTGTCGGTACCGAAGTGGTGCCCGTTTGCTTCGGCGAGACAGTGGCGGTGGGTGTTTATGGTGCGGAAAATTAAAAAGTAGTCTTAGAACGCTGGCAGGCATGTTGCAGAGGCGGCGACGGAGCGGTTTGATGTCGTTAGTTTAAGAAAATCATCATTTTTACCTCAATTGATTGCATTAGAGTTTGAAGGAGGCTATGTAAGTCTCTACAATCACAATAGCGTATTGTTTCAAACACATCCGAAATAACAGACCGAAAATGTGTTGATTAAGTTAAAGGTTCCTTTACTTTACGCATCCTCTAGAAAAACGATACATCTATATCGACCAAAACTTTATCGAGTGGCAAAAACGAACGTGAAGCACGCTAAGTTTTTAGCACATCATCCAGTCCCTGACCGGGTGAATTCGGATGCAGCTGAGTGCTTATGCAAAATTGCTTGTATGGATCGTACCGATCTCAGTAAAATGATGAGGAAATGGCAAATTAGTTATCATAAAGAATAGATTGATTAATTGCCACAATCGTTTAGCCGCCTTTACCAACCACAGAATTAAAAGACTTATTTATGCGAGAAAGAATAAAGCCTAGGAAATTAATTTCATGTATTTTTACTGGTTAGAGTACGTTTTTGGCATATACTGCTATGTGTCTTTATTACTTTAATTTCTTATTTCTTATCAGGTCTTATTCAATCATTTTGCAACTCATAACATCAATCAGCGAGGCAAATTTATTCCCAACAATCTTTTCTTCGTGAGTGATCCGAGCAGCTAAACCGTCAACATGATCCAAAGTGTCCACTCGTTCATTCACATGCATCGGGCCACTTCGTACAAAGCTCACCTGTCCTGTGCCGAATTATCCGAATGGCTTCGTTGACTTCCCCCTTCAGCTCCCAAACGCCAAAAGAGATTACTGAGCCAGTCGAAAGGTGTCGAAAAAAACGATGCTACATACATGCTTCATCGTGCCTACCCATGATTATGGTAAACACAACGGCCTATACCCCAAAAAAACCCGTACACACGCACCCTTGCAAGGGTCTGGACTGTCCTTCGGCTCTTTTTTTCCCCTTTTTTGGTGCACCACTTCAAATTCCTTCCGTACGCCGCATTTACATTTATTAAGGTACGTCGATAACGATCTGTTTTTAAGTCTTCCCTACTTCCAACGTTCCACCAACTGAAGCAGACACTGCACGGTGTGCAGTATATAAAAATTGAAATGAAACAAATTTTTACAACTTCAAACTATGTTAAACTGCTCCAGGGCCGAGCGTAGAAGCTTCAAAACAGGGGAAGAAAATGCACGTCCAAAAAAAACTCGCTCTCTTTCTTTTACCTTCCCCGGTTAATAACGTCCACGCGGTCATAAAAACCGAAAACACGCATAAAAACGAAAAAAATGTGTGTGCGTACGATAATCGGCGCTACGTCCGTGCTGCTGATGACGGTGGTGCACGGTGTGCAGCGGGATGATCGTTGCGCCTGTGCGCGATCGTGTGTCGGTTGCAAACGTGCGTATTCCGCGGTTGATGATAGTGTGATAGGCGCATTGTAAATTAATTACGACCTTAAGGAATGCGCATCGGGCGGTGCTCCGTGGTACGCTTCAAGGTGTTGACCGAACGAGCGCCTGCAACGATCTCCGTTTTCCCAGCGGCCCGCTAGTGCATCCCGTGAAGGACGTAGTGTCTTGTGTGTTTCTTCTTCCCCCCCCCCCCCCCATTCTTAACTGAACCGCGGAATGGAAAGAATGTTGTACCGGAATAGCTGACGAAGAAACTATTGAGGGGCGCTTTGTAATGAATTACGGTACGCGTGGTCGCACTGATGAAGCTATTACGGCCGGCTATTCGGTGCTGTGGTGTCCTGTACGGCAGTCAACTATCGCCGGCCGCACCCGAATGATGGACGACTTTGTAAACTCGAACCGAGGGAATGGTTTGTTACGCGAAGGTATCATGAGATGTGTAGTTGTGTCGACTACTATGAAAAGGATCGCAATGTAAAGGAACTTAATGACGCATCACGTTGTTTTCGGCCGAGTGTTTCCGGCCAATCAAACGCTTCCAGGGAGATAAGTAAAAAAAGATTCAGATATGCCTATCGCTTGACATGTGTTTACAATATTTTGCAGTCGTTGTAAAGGTTTTATCAGGGAAATGGTTTTATTGATTAAGAGCTAACTTATTTAATGCATTATGCTGTATTAGGATAAGACAGAAGGAGTTCAAAACGATCATTTGCCTCCACTAGTTATCGCGATGTGGTGCTTCCAGTTTGCTTAAACAGATCAGTGTTAGAACATTCCAAATATATTCTTAGATGTCTATTATGTGGTGTACATGTACACCTTCTATTATGTCATTGCCAACTTAAAGTAGCAGTAAATGGTTGATATATCTTCTCAAGCAAGCTCTATAGATAGTCGAAGCCACCCACCATGTCTCTAAATTTAATCCTCTCCCGCACGCACAAACATCGCAGACAAACACCCGAAACCTTTCACGCAGTTGTTGAAAAGCTAACACATCGTCGTCACCTAACGTGTCAAAAGACGCCGTGCGTCAAGTGCGACCTTGGTGACCACCCAACAAAACAGGCTCGCAGCTCAATCTCACCTCAAAGAAATAAACACCTCCTATCATAGACACCAGCAACCCATCAAGGAAGCAACAGTGCCCGTCTAAAATTATATTATTATCCCGCTAATGATCGAAATGTCTTAACTGGCGTTCGCTGGAATCACGCAACGGTACCGCCTGCGTCGGGAGCGGAAATTGATGATAATAACTGCCGTGGCCGTTTTTCCAATCGAATCCCATCCCTCGAAGGGACCCCATTTCTAACACTTCAAAAAGTCGTCAAAACGAAACGACTACTAATCACCGCTTTTTTCTGCCTCGTAGTTTTGGTAAGATTCGTCCACTTGCTTCGTCGTCTCCCGGCAAAAAAAGCCTGAGGCATCGGAACGGATTTGAGTGATGGTTTCAGTACCGCAAAGGCTGACCCATTCCAGGAACACCCTCTGATTGGCGCGTTACCGCTGTCAGTCATCGCCAATGAACCGGCAAAGCCCACGGCACGGTTTTGCTCTGGCGGACTATCGCTCCGTTCGAAAAGAAATTAAAGTTCCCGTTCTAGGCCGCTGACGTATTCGGAACGAGGGTAGGGAAGAGCGAACCAACCGAAAACCCCCGTAACCGGGAACCCATAATTTTGACCTCTAATTTTAGCTAATTTTTCAAAACAACTCTTTAAAAGTGTGAGACCAAATCGAAACCGTTTCCGCGCACCGCTCGTACCGGTGGTCCCCGGAGGTCGTGCCCTCGCCCAGGCTCCGAGAAAGCCCCGTGGACCCGTGGGTGGCCGCATCCGTCTTTCAACACTTGTTGGCACGAAATGCCCTCACCTCGTGTCGCCGTACATGCGTGAAGATGCCCACCGGGATGCGAAGAGGCTTACTGTGTGCGCTCTGGTCCGGGAGACGCAGCGCAAACAAGCGTGATAAATTCGTGTACATTTTTTCCCTCCCTGGCTCGCTCGATGCAACTTTTCATATTTGTTTATTGAGCTCGATTTCACCGTCGACGGGGCTGCCAGTGCTGCCAGACGGGACAGCAATCGAGTAAGATTCTTCCCGAGCACATTCACACCTACGGACATGCAGTTTGCTGCCACATCGTCTCCCGTCCCATACAGAAACATACGCACACACACACATGCAACCCTTCCCGGCGGGTGTCAAACCGAGGTGACAATATTTATCCCTCGGTGTCCCTCGGACCGGACACTAGGACCTCAGCAGGCGTCCATTGGTCTGGTCCTGCTGTGCGCACCAAGGTGTTTGTTGCTGCCCATAAAAATAATGCTACAAATGGCCATCGCCGGAACACCGTTGGGCCGTTGCGCTTGCCATTCTTCTCTCTTGTTCACTCTCATCTCTCAAGCTCTCGACGCTTACGTAGTGCCATGCTCTCGTGTAAAGTCCCCAGGGGCTTTGACGGTGCATGTGGGAATACGGGGAAACGAAAAGGAATCTACCAAGAAACTTCTTCTACACGCCATTAGCTACACACCAGTTCCCCCCGAACACATCACCGGAGAGTCGAACGCGCCGAACTGTGGAGGTGGAATGCTGGAAATTAACATTCCAAACAATAATTAATTGAAAACGGTCCAAAAATGCAGGATAATACGATTATACACCCGCTACTACTGTCGGCCGTTTGCTCGGTGCATTTGGTCCCCCTGTTTCGTGCGCGATGGTACCGACGATCGATTGTCGCCGATGATATCACGCGATCGACCACCCTAGAGGGGTTTGATTGTTGATTTTTTTTTATATTTACATTTTTATTTGAAATTGAGTACAGAGATAAAGATAACGAAACATTCACTGAGACGTTTATGAGGCATTACTTTGGTAAGGAAAATGGATAGGACTTCGTTTTAGCATTACAATCATGATTCCTAAGTCCTAAGTCTGAAGAGATCTTTTCAATTTAAACATTAAACCGTTGACAATATGTGATTGATTGTTACTTATAGCACGTGTGTTTAATTGCTTGTAGGAATAAAAAGGTTCACAATAAGGGTTAAAGTACAACTAGAATTACAATGGAATCCAATGTTTGATAATAGCAAAGCTCCAAAGTTTTTATTGCATCTTGAATTCTAATTATTTGTATTTTTAACAATTGTGAATATCAGTTACGTTTCATCAAGACATTCATGAGTAAATTACTAAAATTAGTAAATCTAAATTAGATTATTTTAGAATTTTTTAAACTTGCAGTTTACAGCTATATTCAGTATGTTTAATGATTCGACATTAATTAGCCATATGAATAGTTCTTATCAACTACACGACCATCACCAAACCTTTTTTTTACATTATTTTCATACTTTTTTATAATATTCACTAAAACTTAAGTGAATTAGTTAAAACAAAAATGCAAATGCAATGGAATAATTGTTACTTTGATTTTTATTAATATTACATTATTTTAATACGCCAAATTAAGTTGTTTTAAACTGCACAGAAAATTTGTTTCAAATACATCAACACAGGAAAGTTACCTATATTTAGGTCTTCTATAAAAATTATAGAACTTACAATGTAAGTTCATGAAATTGTTAACAATTTCTTTGTCATAATAAAATCTACTTCCATCAACAAACGGTTAAGCTTATCACGTTCTGCATCATTTCCAGCTTTGTATTTCCAATTCCAGCTCATTTTCCACCTCCATCGATAGAAAGGTAGTTGGTCTGGTGCTGTAAACCTCCCGTGTAGAGTTTGTTGGCTGGACAACAATGCGCTTATGCGTCCAAACAGAAGAACTACCACCACCGGGCCAGCGTGGTGGAAGGAGCGTAACAAATGAGCATCGTTATTCTTATATTTGTGTGTCTATATTGAAACGTCAAAATAGTCATTATTCTTTACCAGGTCCATAGAAGCCCCTCGCATGGGCCCCGGTGGGCACCCCATACCACCAAGCGCATATGCAGGACAGTCGATCCTTGCGCCCAAACAAATGGTTTGGCGCGGTTCGGGTCGCGCTAAGAAAAAGGATTTAAGTAGATGTTTATTTATGATGAGAATAAACCTCGCCACTCGCGGCGGTGATTAATCTTATCCGTGCTGGTGTGTCGTGCGTTTGCGGCAGTGACCCACCGGTAGGGAACTTCCAGAAAAGAACGAACAGCACCAAAAAGGCCACAATGAAGCGTTGTTTTTTTTTTTTTTGGGGTATGATATTGTTTCGCTGCAGAAGTTCGAAACGTTCTGCTGTTGTTTGTAGGTGCGAAAGGTTAGCGCGTGTAGTTCGGCGGTGTAGCTCGGTCCGCTGCTGCTGATTGCGATTTTGCGTTCGACGGGGTGCTACTCGTCATTTTCGGAAGGTGTTTAACACCACCACGCACCACCATCACGTGGCTGGCTGGCGATCTGCGCTCCAGTTTCAGGTCGTGTCTTGCAAATGACTTAATTTGACCCCGTTGCCCAAAGGTGCTGCAACCTTGTCGGACCTACGCCGACCTCGAAACGACACAACCGAATCAACAAGCTGCTCGCAGCCGGTGGTCCCGGTGGACCGGGTGCGTTGAGACGTGTTGACTTCGTAACATTAACGTTTTTTTTTTTTTTTAGCGTTTTGTTTTGCCTTTCGTAGAAGTGTCTTTTGCGCCCGTGCTCAAGATGGTCACACGACACATGCCGGTATTGTCTTCAAGCAGTTGTAGCACCCCTAAACACAGACATTGTCCTGCGTGGCGTTCTGCACAAGACTTTCGAGCCCAACGCCCCAACACTGTTGCCCGCATTTGAGTGAATAGCTGCTAATGATCGATTCGCATGATGTTGGAAAATTTTCATATTCATCCCTCATGCCCTCATGCCCCGTTCCCGCGCTCTGTCTGGACTAAAAATCTAAATCACCTGGCAATCGTACGGAGCAACAACAAAAAAACACTGAAACATTCACACAACTTTGTTCACTGTACAGCACACCCGCCCCAGTTGGTGACAAGTTTTTGAACACGTTGTCTTGTTTTTTTTTTCTGTTTGCCCTTGTATTTCATTCACTCTTTTCACATAATTTTCCACCACATTTCATGTCACTGGTCCCTTAGCGCTGGAGGGCTGCACACGGGAGAAAGCTGGGAAGCCTAATCAACACGCCAGCCGTGGCAATAGAGTTCATCAGCAACAGCAACAACCGGACAACTTGTATGAAATACAGTGAAAGAAAAAAGACGACGATCGAGGACGGTGTAGGGTGTTGAATTTTCGTAATTTATTTGCTCATGGACGGCGTTGACGGGTTGCGAACAAAGGCCCTTGGTACAGGCCCAGCTAACAGTAACATTAAAAATACACACACACACACACGCACACTTGTCAACTGGCGTGAGGAACGGGAAAGGGTTGTGCGCATTCGAGCACGGTTGGCAACTTTTTGCCGTTGACAATTCTATCCCCGAAAGGTGATTATGTGCGATAAATAACGATAATGCTCTAATTGTGCCCATTGCCGCAGCTCCGGCCGGCTGGCTGGCTGGGTCGGGACATGGTTTGGGCAGGTTTTTGTTTTCGTGGTCACTGGAAAATGGGGTAACTGTTGTGCAAAAGGGCGCTGGGGAAAGTCTGGGGTTAAGGCAAGGTGGTCCAAACAATATTGTACAATTGTACATTGCTAACCGATTCATTTAGATTTGTCATGGTTTCACCATCAACATTGTTTGTCTTATGAGATCACATTTCCCTTGCGAAAGTTATCAACCAAAACAACAGGTTACAATTTGTGATTTTACACTGGTATAGATGTATTTTGGGAAATATTTATTACCTTTATTCTGCTGCTTTTTAAGAGTGGATCTCTTCAACGATCGTTTCAAAGGTATTGGCATCTATAAGAAACGATTATTCAAAGTATAAATCTACATATCTTGTTTTTATTGTAATGTAGAAAATATTTTAAAAAGGCACTTCTTAACTTTACTTTGAGAAGTATGTACTATTTCATCCAACATAATGTCAGGTATGGTCGGGTAAAATCATTGAACAAATCGGGAAGACAGAGAGTTGCTCCTAATTAATTTTCTGCTCTGCTATGCAGTATTATGGATGCAATAATGACTCTCTAACATCATTCAGTATTGTTTTTAATTATTGCTCAGTTCAGTACAATTTAATACGCTTGCAGATAACAATTTAATATAAAAATAATTTTGTTGGACGTAATTGTAATCATGAACTTGTGCAAACTTGTATCGAATTCGCTCAACAGTTGTGTGTGGAAATTGAGTTTTTCCCTCGATAAAGTGGTTAGACTTGTAAGCAAACAACTGCAAACCGGTATCTTAAGACACAATCTCTTAAGTACTCAATAACAAGTTAATTACAATTCCTTTTAAAGAATCATTGCAGCCTATCTGAGAACGGCTCTACTGGGACAAGAATAGCTGCTATTAGACATTCATTACCACAGCCAACAATCCTATTCTTAACGATCGAAAGGCACTTCTAAATACCAGTATCATACCACCATCAACAGCCGGCACAATGACAACTGGTTCTTAACCGTTCGCAACGTCCACGGCCACCACCTACCGTGCGCAATGCAGCCCATCTTAGCTCTCTGCACACAGGACCCGTATTGTTCCACCAAAGGCCAAAGGACGTCCAAACGCTGGGCAGGATTGTAACCGACCCGTCGGCTGAGCCAGCGGGTGTCAACTAGGAAAGGCAACAATACACATCTCTAAACCGGCGACCCTCGCCGCACTGCATGCTGACACGTTGCATAGCTACGTTGACAACGGGGTCGTAATTTATGACGAACAGGTTCCCTGGCTTAATCCACTTCCTACGACACTGGTGCAGATGGCAGGAGAGAGAGAGAGAGAGAGGGGCGGGAACGAGCTTATGTATTCGATCGTTACTCGATCAACACTTTGTCAACACTCGTTCAAAAGACGATTTTTCTTCACCCTCCCTCACACCCGTTCCGTTCTGTTGCCCAGGGAAAACCAAGGGAGGTATCAGCTTTCATCGACGTAGAGCCGCTCCCCTCACCCGATCAATCCTTTCCCAATCCCAACCGATGGAAACGAGTCAACCCGGGCAGAGACCACAGGGCTGGCTAGCGCGGCGATCGATCGGCACGGGGAGATATGGGAAAATTAATGAATTTACAAATTAATCAGATAATGAGCATCGAGCGTTTTCGCTTGTGGCCGATTCGGTTACCGGGGTTGATTGGTGAATTCGGTTGTCCGCTCGAAAGTCGCACGGGAAACAAAACAAAACACCTTGACACCTTCCACGGGCAGCCATCCAATACACGCGAGCGATCGATCGATCGGTGGGCTGTATTTGCATAATTTATGCTTTTGTCATCGGGTGAGCAAGCAAAGCACGATCAGCAGCAGCTTAGCGTGCGCGTAACAAAATATCTTTCCACAAAACACACACTGGCCCTCCAAAAGCTGAACGCCATCGACAGGTGGATTTCCCTGGCAGTCCCGGCCCAGTGAGATGGGCAGCAGCAATGGGGAATAAATCGGATCGTTCGTTCTCCTGTTGCCTTCGGCCTTCGGTGACACTAACGATTAGTGGGTACGATTTTTCACACCTTCATCGACAGCTTATTGGAAACGATTATCCAATAGTCATCGCTTTTGTTCGGAGTTTGGAACGACTAGACTAATGTGTGATGATGTACCGAAAAAAACAAGCACGGAAGAAGATGGACTTAAGGGCCACAAGCAGACGGGGATGGGCTTTCCGATCTTGGAATCGCTGAGATTGCGATGCCACGCAGTAATTGATGAGTGGCCAGCCCTTTCAGGGTCAGCGGTATCAGAATTGATCCTCGGTGCTCGAGGCTCCGAAATCTCCATTCTTGGAGGTGTTTCACTGTTTCTGAAGGCCACACAAAGAGGGTGTTAATTAAGCTGTCTACAGCTTGGAAGAAGATTGATGTGTGGTATGCTAGGTTGGGATTTGGTGGAGATGTTTTATGAAAAGAGGTAACAGGTTAGCATCGCTTCTTGGAATATTATAAAGATTTCCTTGTTATTTTAATTCAGCTCTAAATATACTTCAAGATTGTTTGTAGTGGCAAGAGCTAACACAGTTTAATACAGAGCGCCTCATATTGTTCTCTAAGCCTTCTTTTATTTGTTCGCTAAATTTAATTCTCAATATTCCCTCACTCTGCCACGGCAAGATCTTATCCAATAAAGCAATAAACTGCTGCTAATATGTCTCAAAAAGGCCTTCCTCGCTGCAAATGAACCATCGAGCGCAGGAAATGGCACGAGACGTTACGAAATGGATTGAATGTCGCAAGATCATGGCTTCCCCCTGCAACTTCAACCGATTCCGAGATCGATCGCAGCAAAGTTGATCGTAAAGCAATCAGACTCCTAAATCCATCGTCAAATTGCCTTCTGCATTGGCAGCTGCTGTTGCTGCACAGCTCGAGTTGGGGCGTCGTTTGCATAAAAACTACCTCATAACCAGACTTTGAGAGTCCAAAAGAGCATTCCCAGACTGCGTTAGGTTTGAATGCTTTTTTCTTGTATCATTTTAAAACCTTAAGCTGAATGTGTGTGTGTTTTTGATCCTTTCTCTCGCTTCAACCGTGATCGTGTGCGTTTGTACGTTCGTTAGCAGGAAACCACAACCACACTCACACACAAGCTACCACAATCAGCCTAGTAAGCCTATTGCAATTGAATTAATTTACGATCGACTCGTCGATCGGCTGCTATCGCCAGCTCAGCCCCCCAGCGCAGGATAAAGCCTACCAAAATGGCTTCATTTAAAGGATAATGTCTTATTCTTGCCTTCACGCGTTGGTTTCGCATGCAACGCTAATCTCTCCATTCACGCAAGCCGTAGCGCTTTTCTGCACACGGCAGTGCAATCGACGACGTGGGCGCCAGCAACACGCCATTAGACAACCGAAAATCCGCTCAACCAGCTGCTCATTTTATGGACCAACAATTCAATCAGCATAATTTTTCCGGCTTCCCAACATCTCCCACTGGACCGATTCGAGCGTTCGGCTCAACTCCCCGGGCGGAGCAAACTGCTCGTCGAGGTGTAATCGGACCCGTGGTTCCAAAAACGTAGACAACGGAAACCGTGGCTGTCCGCCGCCTGCTACTCCCTCCTTTCTCTTTGTGCCAATGTTCCAATGTCCAATCGGGCGAACGTGCGATTGGACATTGTAGAGCTATCGTTTTGGAAGCTTATCGTGGATCGGATTCATTTTCGGCGACAGTAAACTAATCTCAATTAATTAAACCACGATAAAAGCGCGCGCGCACCCAATTCCCTCCGGTCCCGCCGGTCCACAACCTGCAGGAGTTATGCCCATACGCTGCGACGACTTGTATGTTTTATGTATACAAGCGTGCGTGCGTGGCATGGTGGAAGTGGTGGCGAAAACAGAAGACACCTTCTTTTGGCGTTGGTGTCTGTTGGTGGCACCAGCGCCGCACACAAGATAATGGGCCCGTGTGTCCATTGGGCCATAAATCAAGCTCCCGGTTCGTTATGCGCAGCACCTTTTTGTGTCCTCGCTGTCCTCGGCGTGTGCGCGCTCGGGAGGAGCACGATGGTACGATGGATTTTGGCGAACCTGGCGGGACGAGCGTGTGTGGAATTCGCGAGGGAGTCATAAAAAATTGTGTCTAACCGATACCTGGAGAGGAAGGTTTAGAGGAGGTGGTGTCGGATTCGGCATCGGCATTAGGAAGCTAGACAGCAGCGCTAGCTTTCGAACCGGCCGGTGAGCCGTGCGGTATTAAATGTGACCAGGCGCGTTTGCGATTGATTATCGAGGGCATCGGTGGGAGGCCGAACGCTGCTGCGGGATCGTTGAAATATCGATTAATATTGGATAGTGATAAAATTCGATTATGCGCAGCTTTCATCAGAGTGTGTGGCATTTTGCACAAACCTGGAGTGTAGTGTTTCAGTTTGTTATACAAGATAAGGCTTGGTAAATGTGTCAGTTTTTGACATTCTGTTTGCGGATGTGCATAAATTTAAGCATGATTTTTTGTTATTTATCCTTTCCCACCGATAATATTGAAAACATATAAATGATGTATTAATACAATAAAACATTAGTTTGGCCCAGATTTTCCAATTTCAGGATAGAATACAATATATGTACATCAATTTTCATTAGACAGAAGGCGATTATTCTTTTATATCTTTTTCCTAAATATAGTAAAACAACGACTCATTTTAACAATGAATTCATTTCAAATCATTATAAAAAGAATCAAATTACAATTCAAACTGTCTAGCATCTGCTTATCACGTAGAACCATTATTCATTTTGACTTAGATTACTTAATTATTTGCTTGAGCCTTAAAGTTCTGATCATTCAAGGGACATTTAGTGCAAACATGAACATTAAACGTTTATTAATTATATGATTTTCTTTAAATTACAAAGGCTTTACACATTTCTATAAAAAGCTCAAGTTAAATAGTCTTAGACATGACTACTATAAAATCATAATATTATTTATTATCATACCATTCATTCTGAAAGGCCAATCGTTCTTATCATAGCGGTATAAACAGTGAGTACATAATTTATTTGCCATTACATTGACAATATCATTAGATATCAAATCATATCAAATTGTACTAATAAGGCCTTTTCTTTTTCCATCCAACGAGCTGAAATTTCAGCCTGCCAGTGGAATAGTATCATCATCCGGATTGTATCCATGTGACAGTTACGATCCGCCATATTGGATTTAAGCAATGTACTCGCCATCGCACCCACGACGAATAACAGGTTGGCTGATAAGTCCCCGGTCTGACACATAGATTGCGCCTCTAGTATTAAATGCATATTATTTTTATATAGTACCAACCTTCAAATGATACGTGTCAAAATTTGACGTCTATATGTCAATTAGTTTGTGAGACAGAGCGGCTGGGGCCAGATCTGGAGAATACGGTGGATGGGGAAGCAATTAGATGCCCGATTCATAAATTTTTGCCAGCGTTCTCAATGACTTGTGGCACGGTGCGTTGTCTTGGTCACGGAAAAGCACGCAAAAGTTGCTTGACAAAACTTTTGCGTGCTTTTCTGTGACCAAGACAACGCACCGTGCCACAAGTCATTGAGAACGCTGGCAAAAATTCATGAATCGGGCATCGAATTGCTTCCCCACCCACCGTATTCTCCAGATCTGGCCCCCAGCGACTTTTTCTTGTTCTCAGACCTCAAAAGGATGCTCGCAGGGAAAAAATTTGGCTGCAATGAAGAGGTGGTCGCCGAAACTGAGGCCTATTTTGAGGAAAAACCGAAGGAGTTCTACCAAAATGGTATTAAAAATTGGAAGATCGTTATAATCGTTGTATGGGAACTATGTTGAATAATAAAAACGAATTTTGACAAAAAAAAGTGTGTTTCTTTGTTAGACCGGGGACTTATCAGCCAACCTGTTAGGCGTCTGTTTACATATTTATTAGGATGAAATACTGAGGCTAGTTTTGGGTACGATTTTGTATGGAATGTTGACTACATTTCAACTACCAAGTGTCAAAATCCATATAAAAATGCTGCTTATATCGTAAAAGCTTCCAATATTATGTACTGTATGTACCATAAACGAAACTATAATGCTCTCAAAAGCCAAACTATATTCAAGGTCATTTATTGTTGTACTTCAATGTACTAATTAAAATGTCAATGCTTTTGTTTGTTTCTAAAGGTTCTTTTCCCTTGATCAATCTCAATCGATTTTACCATCGACGGGCATTAAATTAACTTGTTTACCCAGCACATCAAAGCAACATAAAAATGTACCTTTTTTCACTTTGAGACCACACTTCACCCTTAAAACAACTGTTTATTCATTGCTGTAATAGATTACCAGCGTGCCGCTGATGAGTCACACCTATTAAAACTCTATTATCGTTAACATCACACCTTACTCTAATCAAACAAGGGTAAAAGTGAAAAAAAAAAAAAACAAAACAAAACAATCACCATCCCCACATGGAAATCCCCCAAAGGTAGCTGATTGGATGATAAAAAAGGAAGG
Organism: Anopheles quadriannulatus; assembly: GCA_000349065.1. NCBI lineage: Eukaryota > Metazoa > Arthropoda > Insecta > Diptera > Culicidae > Anopheles > Anopheles quadriannulatus. The sequence goes on along the minus strand of KB667811.1, from coordinate 653,793 downwards.
AAATACCTGTGTTACTGTATCGAAAAATCGAATTATCCCTGGTTTTCTTCTTCTTCTTCATCTTCTTCTGTTGACTAATTTAAATGCGCTTACCTACGGTCAAACGCGGACAGGTTTTGATTTTAATTCTTGTTAGAGCCATAAATTATTCGATAAAACCTAATCCCGCGATCGGCGACGCAATCGCATGCTTTCTCGTTCGGTGGCTAATGGAGCATGCAGTGCAGCGTACGAGAGATACCAGACCGGTGAAGAAAAAGAAAAAAAAAACTACACATAATCAGGAAAGAACACGTGTTTTTAAATGGCAGCCTCGTTACGATTGTCTGCCAGCCAGCCAGCCAGCAAGGGGCGGGTATGTGAGATGGGTGGATGGGTTTAATTAAATTTAAATTTACTACCCAGCGCTCATAAAAATCCGTAAAGCTTATCAGCAATTTCAGGTGACAAAACCTTGGAGCGCTCCTTCCTACTTCCTCGCCTTCGGCTGTTGGGCTCCCAGGAGGCGACGCAAACGCGTTATAAATGTAATCTTATTAATTTTTTATTGCACCACCAGAATTCGACCGGGGTATGGTTAAGAAAGTGTCCCTAGTGTGACCCGTGGGGAGGGACGAGACGCGAAGCGAGTGAAACAATCACGGACTGGCTGGGCGTAAATTAAAAAAAAAAAGAGCCAAATCCGTCCCAGTTGCACCGTGGACGTGTAGCAGCGGCAGCAGCAACGGGCGAGCGGGCGGCACTAGCCTCCCAACCCGGGTTCTCGCGCGTTCGATTATAAACACCTTTTGCCTAATTAAGGACCCCGAGCCTAAAAGTGCACCACGGGTGGGCACACCAGCGCCGGAGTCGGGTGGAGAGTTTATTGTTATTGTACCCACTAGGCTTCTTTTAGCTGTTTTTAGTGTCGTTGGACTGATGAATGGTTACTGCTTTGCAGAGGGGATGAGGTGAGATCCAGCTCTTTTTTTTTTTTTAGTTTTGCTCCAACTCTAAAGTCGTTTGACGTTTAATGCCCCTTGCACCACGTTAACATGTCGACAGGTCTGAGAATGGAACCGTATGGTGCTGCCAGTGTGGACTTGTTTGTTTCATCGGTGTAAGTTTCACCTTCGCGCGTCTCTTCCGCGTCTGTGTGTGTGAATTAATAATTCAGTTTTATTAGGAAGAAGTCGGCCAGCTGTAAAGCTGTCTATTGATTAGCTAGCTGCAACCGAGCTGCAGTTTTACTTTTCAGGCGAACAATTTATGGGTCAGAAGGCCAACCGAAAGAAGGCCTTTACATGGGCAGGCAGCTTAATCGAAAGGGCTCTGGCAGTTTAATTGCACACCTCACCTTTATCGAGAGCCCGTTCCGTTTGGGCAGTAATTGCACGGGCGCGTTCGCGTTGATGCCGTAAATTGAAAACCGTAAAACGCTTCGTTGTAATCACAATCATTGCTGCCGGTGGTGGTGCGATTCTCATTAAGCATTAATGTCACTCAAATCAAGGCAGCTCCAATCATTGGCGACGGAACGCAACGAAGAAATTCAATCGAGCCTTGGCAAACAGGAGCTTCCCCATTTTCCATCCAGTGTCTCCACGCGTGTGTTATGAGTGTGTTGCGAGGTGGGTACAAGGCTTCCTTTTTTCATAAATTATCACGTCCGATGTGTTAGACGATGACGGGACAGGGCGCTTTATCTCCTGCATCTAGAGCCACCACCCTCCATTTTCTATTCCATCCAATCAACTACGGCGCACAGTGCGGGCGGCCCAATGTTGTGTCAGTGTGAAACAATGTATCACACAGACCCGGGGAAGACAGAGGGAAAGGCGAAATAATGCCCTGCTTTTTGGGTAGGACTTCCATCCCTTGCGTTACATTTCATGATGAATGATCTTCCTTTCCAAGTACGTATGAGTAACACTCGCACACAGGCCACTATTCAGTCAACCCCAATGATGGGTTCTTTCCCCGTTGTAGTTGTTTTTTTGTTGGTTCCTTATTGAGTTATTCAAACTGACAAACGACATATTGGATTGGACCGTTTCCAACGGGTGAGCACACTCCCCATCCCTCAGTAACAAGAGCACACATCGAGCACTGCCAGTTGACAGGAGCTGCGTTTCGAAAACTGGCGACATTTTTGTCAATTTTCCCTTTTTCGCTCGCTTCCCTTTCTTTTTTGGTTGAGATAATTGAAGGAAATTCCCATTGCCCTGTTTTGGTGGTGTCATTTTTCTTTCGTGGTACTAAAACAACCAGGAAAAAAACGAATGCAACTCAAACACACAACCGAGGGGGAGAAACCGCTTCATTGACTTTCATTGGAGTATGTGTGGGTGTGTGTTTATGTGAACCATTTTCGATGCAGCGCCATCCATCGAAAAAGACACAAAACGAACCGGGAGCTAAATCATCCAATACGGAACGGTACCGGGTTGCCAATGCAACGCGAATGAACCTCTCCCCCACACACACACACATCACGGATGGATGTGTAACTGGTGGTCCGCACCATCTGGAACCATTCCCAGGGAGCCGGTCGGTCTATTAAAGAGGCTCGGGACGCCGTGGTCGCCGTTTGTGTAATTGAAAATCAAGCTGAAAAACAAGGCATTAAATTTTCAAATTGAAAACAAATTGCCCCGTCCGTGGGGCGCGGCCAGCAAACCCCAACGCCAGACAATTGTCAGTCATTAGTCTTCCGGCTTTTGGGGGCTGCGCTCGGGACCTCTCTTGGGCTAGCCGCGATGCAGCTGCTATTATTTTGGCAATAAATTAGCAACGAAAGCAAGCGAGCGACTGCAGAGTTTGAATGGTGTTTGGTTTGGGCTTTTTTTGTTTGTGTGCATAGTATCAGAGAAGCGCGTTCCAAAGCCAGAATGCTTTGTAGTTTAATTCAATAAAGAACAACGCAGGCAACAGAATAGGTGGATTACATCGATAGGAAGATAAATAAAATTGAGAATTTGCGAAATATTTCTACCACTTTTTTGGTGATTAATCCGTTATAGTTACACTTTTTGTAGTTATTTACTAAAAGGACTCCCATTACAGATAAATGATCAACACAGATCAGTGTTAAGTGATCCGGTGTCTTCAATATAATTCCAACGATTTATAAAACTTACGCATAACATAATGCTCTCTGGTTTTTAACCACTTAACGGCATCTATTCTTGAGATTGTGAGCAAGATTAGCAATAGCTCTAAGTGTAATCATTTCTCTTGTTCCTCCAAAATAGTGCCTTTTTTACATAAGGTACAGTGAGGAACATTAAATGTCTTGATCCACTAAAATGCAAACATGTAACAAAAATCTACATTATTTTATCAATCAACTGGTACAATTACAAGTATTATATTGTCATAGATATAAATCAACTCGAGTCAAGTAAAGTAAACATAACCATTAAATGCCATTTTTGAATCTAATACAAGAATTGAATCTAATACAAGAAACAAGAATGTTTTGAGAACCTGTAGCAGAGGTTTTCTGCTGTTCGTTTCTTTCGATCTTAGAGCTTGTTGAATTGGAACACAAACACATCGCAAATGTAAAGCATATATTTAATCTTATCTACCTTGCTCAAAAAGTGAATGCTAAAAACCAATTATCAGACTTTTGAAGCATATTTAATATTAGATTACATGAGGATTATTTAAAAGAAGTTTCTTATACTGTTTTCAACATATCTCAAAATGTAGTACACAACAGCATTCATGTTTTAAGAACACGATATACTGAAAAAAAACAAAAAGTAAACCATACATTCATTAAAAGCCTTTGCTTTCATCGTATGATCATAGATGTTTGTCGTCTTTACTACCATTCAATTCCACATCATCCACTCTTGAAACCTCCCAAGAAGTGTATTAATTCGTCAAAAGTCTAAATTACACCTCGTACCACTTTCAATAATTACTGTAATCGCATCCGTGATCTGCGCGGGAATGTGCACACACACACGTCAGATGATAGTATACCTGGGACCGGACTTGCCAGACCGGAGCACAGCAACCATCTGCAGCACACGCTCCGCGACATAATCCGACCATCGGCATTATGCAGCTAATTCCCACTCCTAATAATGCTGTCTAATGACCAATTCATAGCTGTAGCTTTTTACAGAGGCTTAAGGGTCTTGGGCTCACTTCCGATTCCACCTTCATTCTTTCCTCCCGTTTCCTCCCGCGACTAAATGTGTTCTCGACCGGAAAAACACCCCAAAAATGCATTTCTGAGTTGATTTCCAGCTGGACTCGGGTGTGCTTTAGAACTTTAAAAAAAGGCGAAGTCAAAATTGAGCAGAATGATTTATTGCCCGTAATCCCACCCGGAAAATGACTCCTAATTCTGACACTTCCTTTCCACCGGCGACACAGATAACGATCTGTGTCTCGGTGACTCACGATACTGCCAACAACAACAACAACAACAACAAAAAAAAGCTATCGTTTTCACCTACCTTCCCGTCTTGGTGATGATCATTTCCGTGCCGAGCTCGTTGAACTTGTCCCACAGCTCCTTCGTTTCCAGGTGACACTGAACCGGCCGCAAGTCGTCCGAATTGCAGGACCCGACGATGGTTGGTCGCTTCTGTCCGGGTGGGTTGGGAAGAGACGAAATGGCGTTAAGCAATAGCAACTCGGCGGTTTAAAGACAAGCAAATCGTTTGACTTACTTGTGCCGGTTCCGGTGAAAGCCGCTCCTCATCCGACACGGACACACTGTTGGGAGTTTCGGTTGTGCGCGAGTGGGTCACCCGGCCACTGTCCGAGGATTTGGGCTCCTCGGAATCGCTGCACTCCTCCACATCCACGTCTACCTCATCGTCCACCTCGGAGAGTCGATCCACGGATGAGTTTTGTGAACCTGTGCAGAGAGAGAGCGGGATAGAGAGATAGAGAGAAAAAAACATTAAAAAACGTGAACAACATGGATTAAAACATTACACAAATTATTAAAGCACATTATTTTAAATTATCACAAAGCGCGCGTTCATGCATCGGTTACGCACAGCGCAACACTCACTGGCAACTGCGCACTCGCGGCACTCGAAAGGGGTCCGGGATCGGGTGGGTGGGATGGTGGTAGTGTTCTATGTCTGGAGCTAATTAAATATTCCATTAACACCGCGATTACGGCTTGTTTAATAAATCAAACATTAATACGCATAAATTAATTCCAATTACGCTTCGGCACTGGTGAAAACGGAGGTCTGCGGGAGGTTGGAAAGGATACACCCCGCCCTGACAAACCCTTCTCCACCCCCCCCCCCTACCGAAACGGCCATATGCAATTGAAACGCTCACCGTGGAAATGAAATACATTAAATTAGGCGTGAAACAATAAAAAACAAAGTACAGCCCACCTCGGGCCGAGCATTTGCGGTTTTGGGCGTTTGAATTTCCCCACCAACAATTGGGTGAATCCCAACCCCCCCTTCCCGCCCACTGTGGCGCGGGTCCTGTGGTTTGATCTCATTGCCATCATTACCCCCTGCTTTTTTGTTGTTGTTGTTGTTATAAATGCAGCTTTTGATATTAATTTTCCCACCTACTTTTTCGCCTGCTCCGTTTGAAGGACCGGTACGGTTGGTACACAGCTAACAATAGAGACATTTAGCAAACATCAGGCTAAGAATATGTGCATAAAGGCGAAGGGGGGGGGGGGGGAGGGCAGAAAAATGCCAAAGCATAAATAAAATCAACATGCGCTTAACAAGCTGAAAGTTTCAGCTCTTCCTTCTGCCACACTGCCGAACCGGTTTGGTTCCCTTTTTGCTGCCTCAAAATATTCATCGCCACCCATTCAACCATTCCCGCTGCCAGCATCCCCCCTCCCATGGAGCCAGTGTGTATGAATGTGTGTGTGTGTGTGGTTGTATGTTTTGAGTAAAATATTTATGCAAACGATTCATGCTTGAGGAGAGATTTTTGTTTTTTTGTTTTTGTCGACCCATTTGCTGACGATGATAACAGCAGCTACTTTTTGCTTCGTTGTTGTTTTGGTCGGTTATTGCCAAAAGCTCCATGTCATCTCGTAATTGAATAAAACAAGAGAGCCCCACATGGATGGTAACCCTTTCTTCGGCACAATAAAATACAATGTTTTGCGTTGCAACATGGTAAAGAATGGCCCACCGGGTTTCGGGGATGCGTGTGATGATGATGGCGTTGACGATCAGCTGTTTGCTGTTGAGCAATAAAGCGTTGGCGAGGAGCATGTTTTATGAGATTTATAGTGCCTTTATTTGTAATGGTACAGTTTTAGCTCATTAATTAATATGGAAAATAATTACATTAGGTACAAGTTTCTATTGAATTAGGCAAGCATTTAATCAATGGGAATGGTGGTATCATCTACAGAAAAAGATGTAGGATTGTGATGAAAAGGAAGCTAACGAATACATGTAATACCAAACAGATACAGTGGTGAAAATGATGAAAGATTTACACCACTAAGCAAAAGTTTTTTTTGATGGAAATATTGGAATGAGCAGGACAATTACAGTATTAAATCAAAGTTGAAGTATCACAGCTATTTAAAACAAATGTCTCCCTTTTACCTATGATGGCGTATAACATTAATGTTGATCAATATTATTTGTTTAATTAATTGATTTAATCAATCGTTTTACCTTTCCAATAGGAGAATATTTCAAATTGTACTAAAAGGAAAGATGCAAACACATGAAGAGGTTTAATCCGATTTGAAATTTGATTATTTTTTCCCGTATTCACTAACTTTATGTTGCCTGATGTTGTATGTTCAAATTAAATAACCTTCTATTTAAATTTTCTTACATTATCTTTTCCATACATTAAATGTTGTACCATGTTCGGCTTTTAAGATAAGTTAATTCTAACATTTGATTTTCATATCGTGAAATTAATTTTAACCTGTTTTATAGTAAAGAATTTTCTAGAAATTTGATTAAAATAAGTTACATGCTGTTAACTTAACTTTAACAGAATTTTTGTAATACAAATGTCTCACAATTGATCCTATTAATTTTGATATGGAAATTCTAGCTACGTTTAGTTCTTCTAGCAAAATAAGTTCTTCTTTTGTTCTTCATAAATTAACATGGTAAATGTTTTAAGTAGGTTGTGATCTAGTCTGGAAAATTAACTGATTTCAAACCTATAATTGCTTAACGTCACGCCAAATAGAAAAATCGCTAAAAGACAAAAAATGTTTGTTGCGAATCTGCCAATTAGTTGTGGTAATTTAATTAGAGAACAAAGATTTATAGTATTATTATTTTAAGTTTCACGGATTGACTCTAATAGCTTAATCATCTTGGGTGTTTATTGTGTATTTATTGTTAATAATGGAAATGAGCCTAGTTGTTTTACTTGTCTCTTGAAATCCCAAAAGTCCTTGCAATACATTTGTTTCTTTGCAGTTACCTTAGTTCAAGTAAATTCGAATAGAATAGGCTCTCTCTAAGGCTGTCAGGCAATACAGTTGTCAACACATACGACTGACGATGGGCGTAAATATCTGGATGCATGGTGCTGAATAAGTCTCAATAGGATGTTATAGACCATGACATGTCGGAGTTAAGACGTTACACCAAATAGAATAAGCTTAAGGGTTAATTTTTAGCATTTAAATCAACCACATGCTCCCATCTTCTCAAACCTCTACTATAGTAAAATCTATTTCTTTTACATTTGGTTAATAATTTTGCATCTAAAATGTATAGTTTTGGCTCTACGTGCGAAGAAATGTACAGTTTCGAGGAAACGCTCCAAGATATTTTCCTCACTATTTCCCAACAAATAAACGAATGCAAGAGAGCGAAACTTATGAAAGTGCAATATATCGCGCGAAGCTTGTTTATATAATCAGTGTATCCGTTTTGTTTTGTCGATTAAAAGTGATAATTTCTCTCTGGGCATTCCCATACAAACACGTATGTTTTACTGTCATTTTGATTTTTATGGATCCGGCAACCGAAGCAGTCGAAGAGCTCCCCCATAAAACCCAATCAACTGTAAATCGGCAACAATTGGTGTCGGCTAGATACCGGTGAAGAGTTTCACTCCCAATGCCAACATCGACGAAGCGACAACATTTATCACTCGCAGGAGCGACAGAAAAAGGCGGGTGAGTGAGTGAGTGAGTGAGTGAGCGAGCTTTTAGTGCATCACACTTTCGCTCGTTACGCGGCTCATTTCGATTGTTGAGTGAGCTTGAAAATAAAATCAAAATAAAACAATCGAACAAAACAGATTCTATACAATCAATGATCCATATCGGACGTTCATAAATCGATTAAAGCGTCTGGTTGCGTTTTTTTTTTCTTTCTTCTTCGGTTGTGTATGTTCACCCGCCAACACAACTCATTTTTAATTGACAAGCCAGGAATTACCAGCCCGCCACGCGCAAGGTCACTCTACACAGGGGACGCATGTTGCGGTGCGTAACTTGTCCACACGCAACACTCCGGCCTAAGCAAACAATGTAACACTTTGCACCAACAATGCTTCAACACCGCGTATTTTGGGTCGAAATACTTGCAATCTTTCGCTTTGCAAACACGTTCTAACGTGTTGAGAAATTACCTTTCCTGTGTGTGAGTAAAGTTTTTCAACACTTTATTACTTGCCGAGCACTGAAATGTGGTCCACAGTCCCAGTCCCAGAAAACAGGTGGTTACTGGCTGGCGAGAAGCAAAGGTGGGTGGCCACTTCCGGCTAGGTCCAAAAACCCTTTGCCCAAAGAAAGGGGTGGGATTTGCTTTGCCCGGCGAAAATTCCCCACACACGCATACGCAATCGCTCACGCACCATCGTACGCATCGACATACGCACGAACTCTGCTTGGGCCTCCCTCCTCATCCCGGGGGCTGTCAACGGGGTGGCTTTGTGTCGTAATTTTTACTAACCCTTTTTCCGGTTTTTCCTTCTTTTTGGGCTAGCGGGGAAAATCGAAGTCGTTTGATTTTCTTCACCTAGTTTCACCCTCATGCAAAGAGGGCTTTATTTTGTTTATTTAAACTGGTTTTTGTTACGCTCTATCTAGCATAAGAGTGACTTTACTTGGTCGTTTGCTGTGTGTGTGTCTCTTTACATGAAGTATTTAGCATTACTTGCGAACGCAGCATGAGAATACTTTCGTCATTCGGGAGGCGCGCACCGATTTACGATAATGATAATGATGGAGGGAGCCCCGTGCGGTAAAGTGCGAATTGTTCGCACCGCCACCATTGGGCTGGAAAATGGGTCGAAAACATGCAGACGCATCAAGCACACCGCCACTGCTTGAAGGTGGTTCCGTTTTTCCTTCGTTTTACCTTTTGTTTGATTGGGACTTTTGGGAAGCGCACAGAGGTGGGAAGGTGTGAGAATTCTAATAAAATCCTGCAAAACCCATCATGACACACGCGAACAAATGGCAAAGTTAATTAAGAGCGGAGAGTGTGTTTGTGTATGTACGCAAGCGTTAGGTGTGGTGAATCTTTCTTTTTCCGCACATGTAGAGTTCGTGTGTTCATTAAATCTTTTGCTGGTGATCGTGTTTATTATAATTATTTATAAATTTAAATTACTGTCTAAGAAATGAGCAAATCGTTTAATATTCCAGGCCTTGATTAATCAGTTATTAGTTCTTTTTAGTTGCAATATTTGGTATAAACAGTAAAATCTTATAAAAATCCTAAGTTTAAGGATGATATCCATTTAAACTAATTCACTCAATCCTTCTAATTAAGTAAGCAACACTTAATAAGCAACGCATCTAAATATTCATATTTTAATACTTTCATAATATATTTGAACAACTTTAAGCATCTTATGTTGCACTCCAATACATCTGAAATGTGTAAAGAAGCAATATTTGTGTCACGCATTCTTGTGGTAGAGTAATTTTATTTTTCCTAAGTCATTTTTGTTTGAGCGTACATTGAAATTTATTCTCTTTTTTCTTTATTCTCTTAATTTTTTGATGAAATTAACTGAGAAGGACATTTTGACTATCTTTGAACCCAGGACCTTGAAAGTCAAGTCTACGAGTGCTACAAAAGAAAACAGCCAACCTTGTGGGACCGATCAAAAGCTTCATTATACTTTTTAAGTTAGAGTTAATGCATCTTTACAGTTTTGTAAGTAAAGTTACACATTTATTCCAATACATTTTTATGTGCAAGCGAGAGCGCAAAAGACTAAGAGGGTGTGATGGAAGCGGCCAAGCCTTCACTGACATCCCTTAAGGAATTCATGAAGAATAGAGCGTTCTTTTTACGGGTACATCGGGACCTTAACTCGCCCATATATTCGAATGACACGGATAATGCACCCAAGGGATTCTATTTTACAATCAATCGTATAACATTTTGAAAGTTGCAAAATATTTTGCATGAAAATATCTGAAATATATAGTTAATCGAAGTAGTTGTTATCATGATATATTTTCTAATAATGGAGTTTGTTTTTAACCTCCAACACAACACATCATGCTATCTTATTATTGAACTGTCATTTCCGAAAAGCACAGATAAATAAGACAACCAGATTAACGACGTTCTACTGACTGTTACTACTCCCTGAAAGGGTTTTCCAGCTTAATACTAAAATCAAAGATTTATTAAAACAAGGTTGTAATGTTCCATTTGATACCTCCGATATTTTAATGTTGAAATGAACCAGTCAGCCGCACATGATTTGTGTGGCTTACTAAATACCTCAAATATTTTAATTGCTTTAAAAAAGCACTTTCAACCTTCACTTCTCAACTACCGGAGGGACGGTCGTTCAAATTACCTCTCGGGATAGCACACGACCCGTTCCATCGAAAAAATAACCCCCACGGCCCCAAAACCGTACCACAGATCCGACTCCCCAAACCGCTACCGTACTGATCGCACACCAATTCATACCCGCTGAGTTCATTAGAGTGTGCCGCTTGTGTCCCGCCCCGGCGCCTTCCCTTGTTTGCTGCGGCAATCCGCAAGTGCAGAGGCATTAGCGCTTCGGTTAGACCGCTGATTGCAGCCTGAATTATGACAGGCTACTGTCCGGGTTTGTTTGCATATCACTCTCGCCCCGTGTTCCTGTTGTCGTCTCGTCGACCGGCACCTGACCGCGCCTTCACCGAAGGCCTGAATGTCCCTCCCACCAGCGCTACATCCCCATCCCTGCGATTGGTGCAAATTCCGTTAGTGGAATAAATCAATTTTAAATAGATTATCGGCACGATTAAAACCGGGCTACCTCGGGTGGTGGTGGGTGGGTGGTCTGCCAGGGCGAAACCTGACGCAATTCAATTAAGTGGCCATTGCAACATAAGCGCATACACAAACCCACGACCACACACACACACACAAGGAGTGCTATATTATGCAACGGTAACGGTTAAAATTCCCCAGGTTGTTGCTCGCGCGGACACCGGGCACTCGCGCCTACGTCAGTCAGAGCCGGTCAGGGAGAGTGGCGTTGTGCCACCGTGTCAACATAGGGCGGCAAACACTGTTTATGTCCCGTGTCGCGCACGATGACAGTTTGTGTAGCCTGGTGCTGATTATAAGTGCGCCAAACGGCCGACCACCTACTGTGTGCTGTGTCTAAAACACCACCCCCCATATTGCAGATACATTAATTTATGGTGCATATAAGTTTGCAGAAAATCAGCAAGAAAACTAATTAAATTCCACTTATTATACGTAACCAATATGGCGGGATGGAGACGATCGCCTCAACATCAACAACAAAAAAACAGTCCACGAGTACGGTTTTGTGCCGACTGTTGTTCCCGGGCAGCATCTAATTTAGCTGTAAAATTAGATCAGCTTGGCAAAGCTGCAACTGGGTGGGAGCGATGGATGGAAGGACGGAACGGCAATATGTCAAAACGTTCCCGTCAACGCCAATTAGAGATGTGATAGTAATTAGTATTTCGTTTCCACTGTTGCGGTTTGATAATTGAGACTTTGGGCTTAAGTAAATGATCTGTGCATCTTTCATGCGGGGCTGTGTGTGTGTGTGTGCCGTTATCAGGCGGAAGGCTTATCTCGAACGATTGACCGTAATGGCGATCGTTCAATGGCGGCCGCTTGTTGTTTGTTTCCTAGTGTGAAATCGTTAGGATTATTTATGGGAGTGATTTTTCCTTTTTTGTTTGTTTTTTTATTTATTTCTGTTCCGTTTTAGTTTAAGAAAAGGCCACATTGAAGCCATGATTTGTTGCTTAGGCATTAAATATGTCAAATTTTACAATGAACAGTATTTCTTTTGTATTTGATAACAAATTGCACTCAGAAGCATTGGTCTGAATATTACTTCTTTGATAGAATTTAAACGTCTTATTGGTTACATTTAAAACACATTTGAATATTACATTCCTATTTGAATGAGAGACATCCTACTAGATTTAGTTCGTGTTTGATAAAATAATTCGTTTAAATTTAAATTTTATTTGCTTTTTTAATTTTATTAGTTTAATAATGATTCATCCGGTTTTTTTAGGTTAAGTTTAAGAAACTTCACAATTAGCTTATCGGTTTTGATCTCCTAAGTGTTATGAAATGCTTTGAGACAATTTCTTGCCACAAAATAAACATTTTGTATCATGAAACCACCTCTCAACACGTTTAAAACGCTCACCTATATGATTCATGCTTCTCCCTCGTCTTTACCTCTTTATCCCCGTTCCACTCGATGTGAGCAAAATTAATCAACTCGGAATCGGAATTCTATCACCACCACCACTACCCTCTTTCCCCACCCTATACACTAAACGGCTAGCGGGTAAGGCAGCGAACGAACAAATGGATAGTAGAAAAATCGAAAACAAACTTGCCACTTACGAAAACTGCTTCCAGAGGGCTCCTGCTGGAGCCCTCCCGCAGTGCCATGATTGCCGCTATCGAGAAATCCGTCGCACCCTTGGCCGCGGACAGGGCTGCCGCAGCGGCCGCCGCCGCCGCCGCCGCCGCAGCAGCAGCTGTACTCGGGACGGTCCCTGACCCCATACCCGGTGGTCCCACTGCCGGCCCATCGCCGCCTGCTGTCCCCTGGGTGTCCAACAGCATTCGATTGGCGGTGCGCCTCTGCTGTTGCTGCTCCCGAGCCGCTGGAGAATGGGCCCGGGCTCGTCCACTGCTGGCCACCTGCGATCCACCTTCACCCCGCCGCCGTGCCGCACTTTTGGCCTCCCTTGCCGTCCGCTCGCTCGCGAGGTCACGTTTGCGTTTGTGTCTCTCAATTTTGTCGGTCAGCCTGGGGCGCCCGGTCACCGTGGACAGTTTGGGAGGTGTTACGGAGAGTGACGACGAGGACGACGGCACGGCACGTATTATAACGGCCTCATCGATTGGGGGTTTGTATTCGGTGGGCTTGGTATTATGAGGAAAAATTCGACACGCTTCAAACACCGACGGCAATTGCAATGTACTCGCGCTACACAGATTGGGCTGCACTTTCACTACCGGAGATGGGAGATTTCGCACGCACTCGATGGTCACCACACTTTGTCGGTAAAACTGTACAACAACTTGCTTTCGTTCAGTTAAATTAATAATTTCCTATTGCACTACTTCACACAGTCGCTCGTTGCACTAACGCGAAGGCAAGGCAAGCTTCGAAATGCTGCCGAAAACGGTGTCCCTGCCGTGTTTCATACAGCCTGGGTTCACACGCGACCAGGATGAAGAGAGGTGGAGAAGGGGGGTGATAGTGAGTGGGTGGGAGGGTTTCGGGTTGGTGGGGCGTATTTTTATCGCGGCTATCGCTTTCAGAGTAGGGAAAAACACTAGCCCCCCCAGGCGGCTACAACGGCTCGTTTCAACGCGTGCGTACCCGGTGGGATGATGATGGGCAGCGCGCTGCTCAGCAACGAGTTCTCGGAATGAGCTTTCGAACCCAACTGGCGCGCGCGCTTCGTATCCGGTGCCGTGCGCTCGCACACACGCACACACACGCAAACACCGACACGCAGGCGTGCAGAAAATGCAACGTAAACTGCACCAACACCAACACCACCACCATCAGCAGCAAGCGTAGGGGAAAATGCAGCACGGAAACTGGTTTGCCATGTAAGGGGGAGAAACCCTAAACGCTGCTCCGCCTACTGGCGGAGTGTCATCCATTTTGTTTTCTCCCTCTTTCGGGGTGCTCATTCGCTCTCTTCCGCCCGACTGAGTGCCGGACTGTGTGCGTGCAAACAGGGGAGGGAAAACTGTGGCGCTCAGTGGTTTTCCTCACTGGAAGCAGGAGGGTTGCTCACTGGAATGTGAGTAACAGACGATGAGACGGGGTGAGTGTGAGACACACTGCTTTCACCCTTGTTTGTCTCTCACTGTCTCTGGTTGTTCTTCCGCTTTATTTTAGGGGATGAGGCTTTTGCATCATGTTGACAGTATCATCTCAATAGTTTTTTCCCCGAGTACTGCTCTCGAAGGAGTTCATTGGACTGACGTATAGCTTCTTGGTGAATTATGCATCTTACTCTTATGTTATTATGCTGGATAACTCTGTTTATTTTAAACATAAACAAAAATGCGTCAGGTTCATTTGTTTGATTTTTTTTTTCAATAAAATACTGTAATAAATTGTATCTTAAGCACATGCACTCTATACTAAACCATTACAGTTTGTGCATAACAAGCGTCACGAACTCTTCTAAAATTGATCTGCATAGATCGAAATAAAGATTACACACAAAACTGGTTTAAAGAAATGAACATCAAAAAAAACTTTACCCAAATACTTCGCTATGGAACCAGCTGCAATATGTCTAGTTTGTATGTAAGAATATTTCTTATTTTTTCCAGTTTGCTTGCGTATTTACAAGGCTAAAATTGTTTATTTTCAAAGGCGTTACGCTGATCAAAAGAGTATAGGCTTGCGTATACTGTTATGTCTGTTTTGTTTTGCATATTTGGTTGATGGAAAAGTCTTCAATTTTCCATATGTGACCTTTTCTAAGACTAAGGCATAATCATGGAATGTATATGTAGTTCAGTTAAGATACAGTCGTAATAACTTATGAAATTGTGTGTAAATTGTCGTTTAAAATTTGAAATTCAGTTCATCCATCTACTAGTTCAGATGTGTCAAACTCATTTGTTCGGCGAGTCAAGTGTTAACCCAAAAACCCATTCACGGGTCGCAATATTGACGCCAAATATCGATGCTTAAGATGTTTAATTCCTTATATAACCTGGATTAATCATAACTTCGTAGCGTCGCGGGGAGCGTACAAAGACCTAGGGCTACAAGTTTGACAACCCTGAAGTAGCTAATCTTATTTGTCATTGTATCATGAGCTTAAACATGTGCTCAATTCGGTCAAATTATGCAATCTGTTATGGTGGACATCTTCGTAAGATAATATTGATAAAGCAGTTTGCACACCATTGTATCAACTAAATACTTCACTTTGGATTAAATCCTTTTAAATCCTAAATTCATACAATTTGGTGTTTGGTAGTTTATTTTGGATTAAAGGATTGATGAGGCGCTTCACGAAATCCAATATCTTGTCACGACTACAACCATTTTTGGGAATAAAAAGATGAGGCATTGATACGACATCGTTCAGGATTAGATGAGAGATTCTATGGCATTACAAATAGATGAGAGATTCTATGGCATCACATTACAAACATACTGGGGTCGTGGTCTTTCCGCGGAGTAATGTTCTAAAGGGAAATTCTGGACTATTGTTCTTAAGGTTGGAGCAACGTCAGCTACTAGAGCGCGATATTTCAATAATGCTTTAGATTTTACATTCTATGATATATTATAAGCCGTGCTTACAATTCCTAAATTCATGGCTGAATTTTTGCTTTATAATCGTTGCAAATGGCATACAATCGCTTTATGTACGTACCAGGACGTGGAAAGCAGTAGGATATGTTAAAGTACTATAAACCTCTTCAATTTCCAACGTTTTCTACAATTGTCCATCTTTCCCTATCATGGTGTCCATCTTTCCATTATCAGCTATCCGTCTTACCCAAACATATCAAAACTGCACGAAAAAACCATGTTTCTATTTCATGGAAAAACCATAACCTGCAATGATTACCATCCACTAGGACTAGGACAATGCTGATTTCGAAACGTTTTGTTGATTTTTCTTCATTTCATTATTAAACTCTTATTAATGTGCGAATGTTTTTATTTATATAAAAGTGTCTAAGGCTTTCTTGAAATTTTGCTTGGAGCTTAAACTTTGAACTAAAAAACAATAAAAAAATCCTAATTTACAGCATTCACTACGGTTACGAATGTGTTTTACTATGCAATCAACTCTGATGAGTTTCTAAAGTTTGTTAAATATATCGCGTCAATTCAACTTAGCGAAAAACGATCAGGAAAATATAGTAAAAAAAGGAAAAAAGGCCCAAGTTTTGTGATTATGTTAAAAATAGGAAAATTTTAGATTAAATTAAAATTAGAACAAAAAACCAAAAGCAAATTTTTAAAAATTCAAGCAAGTCAGCAACTTCAGCCCTTACAGCTGCGATTGCAAATGATTCTTAACGAGTCTTGAAATGAAATCCATTACCTCACTAATACTTAAAACAACAACCACAATTTACGCTCTTGATTTCACATAAGGAAGTAAACAGATGTTTGTTGATCGGGAAAGGGTATCTTTTTAAATATATCATCAATTAGATTCCATACTACCGTACCATGACCGTACCCAAAGAAGTCACTAATTTGGTAGATTATTTATGATTGATACGTACGTGACAACACCCCTTTCCCCATGTGCTAGTCCACAAACCATAGCTGTGAAATTTTACTCCAGTTTTTTTGTCTTCCTTCCTCGCTAAAGCCTTAACCATTTCATCAACCAGCACCAGCACAATGTGTCCCCGTCGACATGTGTTTGACGACAAAACAGGGCCCAAAATCCACATCCACGAGCACTTCGACGAGCATGCGGTACAGAAAAGTCAATTTATGTTTTGATTAATTTGCATACATAAATAAATATCCCTTGTAATAACTCATTACTCCAGCTCTTCCTATCATTGTCTCTCTCTCGCTCTTCCGTTCTTTTCTTTTTCCTCAAGCTTTGCACAACCGTTTAGAAGCTACAATATAGCCCATGCTCAACAGTAGGCCAAGCCAATCGTACATCCACCACCACTGGCAATGATAATCGGTATGACGCTACCATAGCAGCGTGGCAACAAAGGGGCAACTCGCCAGGGGAAGAGATGAAGCTGACATTTCAATCAATGTTTGTTTAGGCAAATTAGAGGCATCGGAACGGAGGGAAAATTTGCATACCCCCGTTCCTTCCCTCGTGCATCTCCCCTCGCTGGATATTTGCATGTGTTACCCCCAGCCAGCCAGCCAGCCAGCCAGCCAGAGAACTGGTGCCATGTTGTGAATCCATTTTCTAAATACACCACCCAGCCTTTGGTCCTGGGTGTCGGGGCGGGATTTATTTGTGTATACACGATGATACACATAAGGGCGACATTTATTTATGCTCACCACAGCCACCACGTACACCAGCCCTGCGTGACACCAATTTGCTGTTCTGGTGCTGCCCCTTCTTCCGGGATGCGCTCGCCGACTGTGGATTATGAAATTTGAATAAAATTTATTAAATTTCGTTATTTCGTAAATACGATTTTTAACACCGCCCAGACCGCCGCGTCAGCTGGCCGGTAAGGCAGTGTGGGGTGCTGTTGGTTTTTGGGTAACGACGAACGCGCGCAATGTAGTTCAGTTTTAGATGAATAATTGCCGAATCAAAAGGAGCAAAACAAAGCTGCTTGCTCAGTGTTGTTGGCTGTGGTTGTCACATCGAGTGAGCGCTTGCCCGAACAGCCAGGAGCTGCTTATTTGGGTATGCAAATTGGGTGGGATTAAATGTTTATTGAGCTGATTGCCCGTTTTGTCACTGAATTGTTTTTTGTGTGTAGAGAGTAGAAATTCGTTTACCATTAAAAAAGCCCTTTTGTTTGAAGAGGGAACAGAGAGAGGGAGATAAAAGTGCAGACAATCATTCCACGTACATATGCACAGCCCTGCCAAGCGTTTTGCGATCGTAAATATTCCCGCAACACATTATGGTGCAATTTTCAACGGGTCAGTGAAACTGGAGTCGCGTTTTCTATCGTTCAAGCGTAATTAACTACCGAAAAAAGGTGGCCAAAGTGCAAGTAAAAAAAACAAGCAAACAAGAAACCCCATAAGATTCTACCAATTCAAACGAACCGAAATGGTCAAATCATCCCCGTTTTCCTGGCACGCGAACGCGTTTTGCCTTTGGTTTTTGTCTATATTTTTAATTTTCTGCTACATTAATTGCTGCTAATTTCCCACCAAATGACCACATTCCATATCATCGCCGGTTGTGTTTTCTAAACACAGCACGATGGAAGAAGCATACTGCAGCAAATCGTTGCTTCGTCGTGGTCAGTTTTGAAGTTTTTTTTTCATTTAAAATAATGAACCGAAAATGGCAAAGAGGTTTTATAATTAGATTGTGAAGGTTGATGAGGTCTTTCAAACGAGTGTCGTTTTATGCTAATTTGATATTTTATTGCGAGTACACCAATTACATTCGATGGATGTGTAATTAGGAACGGAAATATCATTAGCATTACGAGTTGGAAATTAGATTTTTTTTCTGTTATGAACAGTCATTGAGCTCATAACAGATACACAGAGAATGAAACAATGTTTTAAGCATTAAAGTAGTTATTACTTTATTTACATAAATTACTTTTATTTAATTTAGTAACGGCAATAAAAATTTCATCAAAAAGTGCCCGAACCGATGCAGGTTTTATTTTGCAAATACTTTGCGTTTCTCATAGAAAATCAGGTTCATCAGACGTTTGAATCGGCGTGCATATTGTATTACTTGAACCCTTAAAACAACTTAATTAAAAGTTGTTGAATTAATAAATTCGTAAATACTACCAGATTTCACAAAAAAGTGACTGAATGGTGTAACGAGAGATTAGCATTTTAAAACATGTTTACACGAAATCATGACACAACATGAAACGAAAAAAAGCTATGTACCAAATTTAACGATTTCAATAGAAGTATTTTTGCATAAATATTCTATACAAAAATAATTCAGAATCCCAATAATTTACATTCAATTATAGCGAAATATGTACTGTAAAATGATATCCCATTAGTGTTACTCACACATTCTTTGTTTTAACAACTTACCTTTTTGGCAAAACAACTTGCTGTAAAATGTTTATAATTTTTCAGAACACAGCAAACATAGTTTATAACTGTCTTGGAGATAACAAATGATCAATTTATAATCAAATCAAGCTAATGTCCACACAATTTTCCACTAACACCCATTGCCTCCGTCAAGCACCAAATAGGAATAACAGTAGGCCCTCTTGTGGTGACTAGCGAAGACACAATTCTCCTTGCGCCTCAAATAATCGCATGAACACACAATTCGTTCATTCAAATGTTTAATTCCAATCAATGGCAAACCCGATTTCAGACGGTATTGTACGCACTCGTCTCAATAGATAAGCTGTTAATGTATATGCCTGCCCACAGCTTCCGTAGATGTCATCCGAGTGCACATAATCGATGTAAATGCCACCGAGCCGCTTCTGCTCCACCATATCCATCTTGAGACGCAGCGAGTCCAAGTCTTCATAGCTAATCCGTTCCACTAGTCCGTTCTGCAGCGCTCGTGTCACGTATGGCATGCCACCATAGCCATCCCAGGCATAGCTCCAACCTGCCTCTCTTATATATTTGCATAGCTGTAAGGGTTGACGTCAAACGATGACGTCATGACGTCAGACAAACTATGAATTATACAGGTAAGAAAAAGATTCTTTAAACGATTCTCACCTCTCGTTGCTCTAGGTGTGTACCGTTTGGTGCTAACAAGTTCACTTTGTTATAAAGATACGGGGCCAATGCCGGCGAGAAAACCCTGCTTATGCCGTACAAACCAATTCCAAGCAGTAGCTTCTTGGGCGCACATCCCTCATCAATCCAGCGCTGTGTGGTTGTATTCTAGAAGTATCATTTTTTTAAGTATATGATCCATCATTTAATTTACGATTGCTCTCTATATTCTATCTAATTTACTTACAAAGCCAGTCTTTGGATAATATACGTTTCCAATATTTGGAATATACATTCCTAGCTCTTGTGGTGTTCCATACAATGGTGCGTGAGAGTTTTCCAATGATTCGGCCGTGCTGGGATCCAGTGTGACGTGATCAACCAGCTCACACACATCGAATATATTGTAAGCATCGGCGAGGAGGCTCGGATGAAGCGATCCTCGGAACCACAGCTCTCGGTTACGATTTCTGCTTTTGCTCGCTGCATTCACCGCTTGACGAAGATCTTGCAGGAGTTGCACCATTGAGGCTCGATCGTTGGCACTGTTGCTTGATGCTTTCCAATTGAGTTCGATTGCATCTGCATCCAGCTCAAGCAGCAACGCAACCGTGGCTTGTACAAACGCTTTCCTACGTACAATCGCGTTAGATGTAGTGGCAAAATCACGAGCAGTTCCATCGATGGACGCCACAATACGTGCTGTATTCGAACGCTTTCGTACACTGGAAACCACACGGCTGAAGGCTATCTTCTCATTGTCCTGTGTTTGATAGAAACATCACTCGTAAGAAACACCCAGAAAAAAAGAAAAAGAGAACCCTAAGAAGAAAGCTTACATTGAACAGTATTTGCCGTCCTAGGATGCTTGGGAAGCTGATTGCTTTGAAGATCACATCTGGACACACTTCTAACGGTATGTTCTCTGGTTGATAACCAATCAAATCGGCTTTAGATGGGGAGAAGCTACAGAAAAACTTCTTTCCTTGTGCTGTGGAACATCTCACATAGACTGATAGGGTAAGTGTTACCCAGACGAAAATATTCATTTTCTTTATTTAAAATGTAATTTAAAGAACCCTCTCTCAGTGATAGGTGTGAAATATCCAACTGTCAATGCCGAACTGTTACTGGTGCGATGATCTTCGCGCTTCTGGGCATGGAAATAAGACACCACAACCTGTTGCAGCTCGTAAAAATCCCAAAACTGGTAGAGCAAACAACAAAAGGGAACAAAAAAATACACACACCAACACTTTAATGCATCACGTAAAACCTACACCAAAAATTCCCAGCCACAGAACCTGTTGAACGTGGTATGAATGTTTGAACGGTTGATTTATTTATTTGCTTTTGCACAATACATCCACACATCCATTCTAGACAGAACGTCATGACAGCATCGGTCAGCTGTGCGATCAATGTAACGTTATCAGGCCGAGTAGAATGCGTCCGACAAGCGTAGTGCGACGACACATCTCGTCATGAAGAACGTATTTATAGGTCGTTATGAATTTAGAGTTTACTTCTTCCATATTGCTGTTCCATCAGGCATACGGGGACGAGGAAAACCTATAATATTTGTCAGTTAGTGCTAAGTATTTGAGCCAAAGTTAACAAAAATTAGTTATTATTTTATCGCTGAAGTCTAGCAGAATATCAGTTCACGATCACTTTTCTCTTGCGTATCATATTCAGTGTAGTTTGAACATCTAAATCCACTCAATGGCAAACCCAATGTCAGACGGTATCGAACGAGTCCGACTCGATAGATAAGCGATCAGGGAGTATGCTTGGCCACAACGGCCATAGATGTCGTCCGAGTGCACATAATCGATGTAAATGCCGCCGAGATGCTTCTGCTCCACCATATCCATCTTCAGACGCAACGAGTCTAGATTCTCGTAGCTGATGCGCTCCCCACGTCCGTTCTGAAACGTTCTAGTTACGTATGGCATGCCACCATACCCGTCCCATGCGTAGCTCCAACCTGCTTCCCTTATCGTATTGCAGAGCTGCAACGGATCAAATCACTATGAATTACACATAATAAGTCAAGAAGTTTAAAGTAATCCTCACCTCACGTTGCTCCAGGTAAGTACCTTTCTGTCGTAGCAAATTCACTTTGTCACCAACAAATGGGAATGCGCTCGGCGAGTAGTCTCTCCTAATGCCATGCAAACCGATTCCAAGCAGCAGCTTCTTCGGAGCGCATCCCTCGTCAATCCAGCGCTGCGTGTTAGTGGTCTAGGGAGTAAACATAATTCAAATATCAATGATCACATAGAGCTCGCCCAATGAACAATGGGTAAACTCACAATTCCTGTCATTGGTTCGATAACAGATGGTAGAAAATCAGTATTAAACAATGGATTGCGTGGAACTGTTATCGGTGTTCCATACAGCGGTGCGTGAGAGTTTTCCAGCGAATCGACCGTGCTAGGATCCAGCATGATGTGATCGACCAACTCACACACATCGAGCATGTTGTACGCTTCCTCGATCACATTCCCATGTAGCGATCCCCGGAACCACAGCTCTCGGTTGCGATTTCTGCTTTTGCTGGCTGCCTTCACCGCTTGACGAAGATCTTGCAGCAGCTGCACCATAGTGATGCGATCGTTTGAACTACCATATCCCGCATTACTATTGCCTGGTGACATCCAGTTCAACTCAATCCCATCTGCATCCAGCTCAAGCAGCAACGTGACCGCGGCTTGTACGAATGCTTTTCTACGCACGATCGCGCTGGATGTTATGGTAAAGTCTCGTGCGTATCCATCGATGGACGCCACAACGCGAGCTGTATTCGAACGTTTTCGTACACTTGTAAGTACACGGCTAAAGGCTATCTTGTCGTTATCCTGTAGTTGATAGAAACGAGAATTGTGAACCACACAAAACAAACAAATAAAAACACTTTGCTATGCTTTAGCTTACACTGAACAGCATCTGCCGCCCGACCGTGCTTGGGAAGCTGAACGCTTTGAAGATCACATACGGACAAACTTCCAGCGGTATGTACTCCGGCGGATAACCGATCGGGCCAGCTTTAGCCGGGGAGTAGCTACAGACAATCTTCTTACCCTGTGCTGTAGACAGTTCCACGCACAAAGTAAGCGTTAGAGCAATCCACACGAAGATCTTCTTCCACATGTTTCTAATAGAAGCAAATGATAACGCACTCTGTGATAGGTGTGATATGTTCGACATCCATTTAGCAACTGTCGCCGGTGTGATGATATGCACGAAAGCCGGTGAAATACCTCAAAAAATATACCACATCAAAACCTGTTTCAGCGTGGGCAAACTCCCGAGACCGGTTATTGTTTGCTCAAAAAGCGAAACCAAAACATGAATGAATAATGTGATAAAAATGATACCTCATCAATAGAACACGAGTCGTTCATGATAATGCTGATCGTCAAGATTCAGGTTCAAGGTCGCCAAGATGAAATTCCAAGAAAGTTTTTTATTTGTTTTATTTGATAACTTTGTTTTCAACATTCAAGAATGTACTTCGTTCTAATACACTCACAGCACTACGAGCATTAGTGTGTTCACAGTTTTTACCACATAATTACAGTGTATATTCAATCGATTCTAAACTTTATATATCTCACAGTGACTCTGATTTATTCTCGCAAACAAATTACAATAAACATTTGCTAAAACACACACCCACCTGTAAAGAACTTCGTTTGGAGATTGATTTGTTTATTTGGTTTCGCGTGTAGAACGATACGCAACCACCCTTCTCAGCGGCGTGTCGCAGTGAAACTGGTTTTGATGCTGTTCGACAGTACGACGTAATCCAGAAGTGTTAAACACATAGGACTGTGACATCATACTGACAACATCAGAGACGACAGAGAGAGCTTATTCTACAGCGATGTCTACGCTCTATTACTTAAAGAGAGACTCGCAAGGCACTTTAATCGATCACTGTGTACTACACTGCATCTATCTAACAGCTTCTCTCGAGCCAAAGACGCACGCATCGGATAGAATTCATGCTCATTCATTCATGTAGGTTAGAGAACTTTTATGTCGTCCTTATACTGATGGCAATCCGAAGAAGAGATATTTTTTTCTCCTTGTGATTGTGACGCCATAGGAAATGCGTCACTCGACGATCACTCACCCCACACCACAGAGTTTGTGTCTTTAATAGTGTTAACAAGGAGATTCAAAAAGGTTTAGAAATCAAGCTAATATAAGATTTTATAAGATAAGATACAAATTTGGATACATTTCGCCAAAAAGAAAACTCGTAAGCTTAAGCAGGCAAACATTGTTAGAGTAAGCTTTGCAGATCAGATTCTGCCACACTACTCGTTCCACTCGATAGCAAACCCTATATCAGATGGTATCGAGCGTACCCGACTTGATAAGTAAGCGATCATAAGGTATGGTTGTCCACAACGTCCATAGATATCGTCCGAGTGCACATAATCGATGTAAATGCCACCGAACCGTTTCTGCTCCACCATATCCATCTTGAGTCGCAGCGAGTCCAAGTTTTCATAGCTAAACCGTTCCACTAGTCCGTTCTGCAGCGCTTTAGTCACGTATGGCATGGCACCATACTCATCCCAGGCATAGCTCCAACCATCTTCTCTTATCGTTTTACAGAGCTGTAAGATTTCAAAATATTCACATTTTTAATTACTCAAAACAATTAAAGAAATTTCAAGCGATCCTCACCTCACGCTGCTCCAGATATGTACCTTCAGGGTTCAACAAATGCACTTTGTTGCCGACAAATGGCGCTAGACCCGGTGAGTAAACTCTCCCGATGCCATGCAAACCAATACCAAGGAGCAGCTTCTTAGGAGCGCATCCCTCGTCAATCCAGCGCTGAGTGGTAGTGTTCTACAAAGAGTAGCATCATACACAAAACAAGTGATCAAACACATTTTACAATTGATGATTATAATATTGACTTACGAAACCATTCGCTAGATCGATTACGTTTCCTAACAAAGGTAAACTAAATGGGAGTACAATTGGTGTCCCATACAACGGTGCATGCGCATTTTCCAGCGATTCAGCCGTGCTGGGATCTAGCGTAACATGATCGACCAGCTCACACACATCGAACATATTATACGCTACTTCCAACACCTTCGGATGCAGCGATCCTCGGAACCACAGCTCTCGATTACGGCTGATGCTTTTATTTACTGCCTTCACCGCTTGACGAAGATCTTGCAGGAGTTGCACCATAGTGATACGATCGTTTCCACTGTTTCTAGATGCTTTCCAGTTGAGTTCGATTGCATCTGCATCCAGCTCAAGTAGCATTGCTACAGCTGCTTGTACGAATGCTTGCCTACGTACGATCGCGTTCGACGTAATGGTAAAGTCTCGGGCGGATCCATCGATGGACGCTACGACGCGAGCTGTTTTCGAACGTTTTCGTACACTGGAAACTACACGGCTAAACGCTATCTTTTCGTTGTCCTGTGATGGGGGAAAACACCATGTAAGGAACACACAACAAAAGGATAAAACACTCAGTAAAGGATGCTTACACTGAACAACAACTGCCGACCAACGACGTTTGGGAAGCTGAACGCTTTGACGATCACATACGGACAAACTTGCAACGGAATGTTATCGGGCTGGTAGTTGATCGAACCAGCTTTAGACGGGGAATAGCTACAGACAAATTTCTTATTCTGTGCAGTGGACAGTTTCACTAACAATGACAAAGCAAGAACAATGCAAAAGTATTTGTTCCGAACCATTCTTGAAACGAATTCACTCTCGTTTATGCGTGTGATATGTTCGACAGACAGTTTAACACTGATTCAGGTGTGATTATATTCATTCCGGTAAAATCCCACAAACATATGCCAAGAACCAGGAAGCAAACACGTTTCACTGTGAATGAAAATCGATAGTGGTGTTGAAAACCTGATAATCATATTTTGCTTTGCCTTAACTGCCTACACAACCACGCGAGCCTAGTGGCTATTGGCTTGATACATCATTAAGGCTTTTGGTCAAATACACACCGGCACACGAGTTCGTTAAACCTGATCGAGCTATTCATTTGGTTTCGCGCGTTTCTAAAATCGCAACTGTGGGTGTCTGAGGTACTGGAACAGGTTTTGTTGCAGAAACCGTTTGACGTCATTGTACCGTCTTCGCAAGCATAAAACTCAATCTGGCGGCGTTAGCCATTTCGGACCGGTCAAGAACAATAATGTACAAAAGCACATTCAGTCTTCAACCATTTCTACATTTTTCCGTTTGACTCAAAAAGTTGGTACTTATCAGTTCCACTCGATGGCAAACCCAATTTCAGACGGAATGGAGCGAATCCGACTCGACAGATACGCCGTCAGGGAGTACGGTTGGCCACAACTACCATAGATATCGTCCGAGTGCACATAATCGATGTAAATGCCACCGAACCGCTTCTGCTCCACCATATCCATCTTGAGTCGCAACGAGTTCAAATCTTCGTAGCTGATGCGCTCTGCTTTTTCATCCGGTAGCGCTCTGGTCACGTATGGCATGGCACCATACTCATCCCATCCATAGGTCCATCCTGCTGCCCGTATCGTTTTGCAGAGCTACAATGATTACACGCTTATGAATGAGCACTCCAAATGGAAAAGAAATATTAAGCATGAGTCTCACCTCACGTTGCTCTAGATGGGTACCAACATGGTCTAATAAATTGATTCTGCCGCGAACATACCGTACTAAACTGGGGGAGTAGACTCTGCTGATGCCGTGTAAACCTATTCCAAGCATTAGCTTCTTTGCCGTGCATCCCTCGTCAATCCAGTACTGTGTCGTTGTGTTCTACATAGGATGCAGATTAGTACTTTGCTATTACACCGTGGAGAATGAATCGTTTACTTACATAGCCATTTCCTGTCTTTAACATACTTGGTCTATCGTACAACGGAGCGTGTGAATTTTCCAAATAATCGGTCGTGCTGGGATCCAGTGTGACATGATCGACCAGCTCACACAAATCGAACATGTTGTACGCTTCTTCCATCACGTTCGAGTGCAGCGAACCTCGGAACCATAGCTCTCGGTTACGATTTCTGCTTTTGCTCGCTGCCTTCACCGCCTGTTGAAGATCTTGCAGAAGTTGCACCATCGTGATGCGATCATTTGAACTACCACGGCCTGCATGAGTACTGCCTGGTTCCTTCCAGTTCAGCTCAATCCCATCTGCATCCAGCTCGAGCAGCAACGTGACCGCGGCCTGTGCGAATGCTTTTCTGCGCACGGTCGCGCTGGATGTTCTGGTAAAGTCTCGAGCGGATCCATCAATGGATGCCACAACGCGAGCTGTATTCGAACGTTTTCGTACACTTGAAACCACACGGCTAAAGGCTATCTTGTCGTTATCCTGTAGTTGAGAAAAATATATATAAATAAGGAACACACAAAAAATGGATAGGCTACCCAACAAAGAAAACTTACATTGAACAGCATCTGCCTCCCAACGATGGTTGGGAAGCTGAACGCTTTGAAGATCACATACGGACAAATCTCCAACGGAATGTAATCAGGTTGGTAACCGATCTGGGTAGCTTTTGTTGGAGAGTAGCTGCAGACAAACTTCTTACTCTGTGCACTGGACAGTTTCACAAATAATGGCAAACAAAGAATAATGCAAACGAAAGCGTTACTATTCATTCTTGTAACTGAGTTCAACGAAGCCGCTTTCGTTAATGCGTGCGATGTGTTCGATGGTCAGTGAAACACTGATTCTGATGTGATGGTGTGAACACATTCATTCCAGTAAGACACCACAAACACATTCGAGTTGGTCATTCATGGTAAAAACACATTATGGAAAACAATTCATCGCTAATGAAGATCGTTGATGGTTGAGATAATCCTGAAGAGCATCGTTTAGTTAGCGACCTACGGAGTCACGCTTGTGTTACGGGCGGGCCTTTTGCTCAAATAGGCACCTGCAGAAGAGTTCGTTAAATTTGATGGATCGCGCGATGATCGGATCCAGGGGTCAGCAAAATTTTGAATCAAAGGGACGATTTGAATTTTTGTTAGTTTAAATAAATCGTAAAACTTCGTAGAGTGCTCAATTGTGACTTTGAGCCAGATTTAAAAAAAAAAACATCGCAATTGAAGTAAGGCCGTGCTGAAATGGTATAGTATCAAATATTCTGTTGAATTGTCAGAAATGTGTAAATATATTTCAGTTGTTTCAAAAACTATCGGGCTGCATTTTTGGGTGGCTAAAGCACTTTTGCCAATCCCATGTTATCCATTAGTGGTATGTAATAAGTTTCTGTACTATTGAGGCTCAAAACTTATCCCCTACAATGTACGTTTGGATTCATTTATATCCCTATAAATTTATCTCGCATGTGCAATCAATTTAATTCGCAGGCCCAACAGATTTAGCTCACGAGCTGAACATTTGCCCACCCCTGATTTAAATACATCGCCAGAATCCGATGTGCTGGAACAGGTTTTGATATGGAAACCGTTTGACGTCATAGTGGTGTCTTCACCAGCATGAAACTTAATCTGACGACAATTCTGAGTCAAAAATAACACCTAACAATACCTCGTGTGGATAATATTATTCCTATGACCTCACGTGGTACGGTCCATTGCAGAAAGCTTCCGAAGTTCATTCGGCTTCCCATGCGTGGATCCGTCGACAGATGATGTAGCCACCATGTTCTTGAAATACTTACTTGCCTTATGATTTGATTATTTGCTTAATTACTAATTTACAACAACACAATTATCGATAAGATACAATCGTTCCTCTCAATACTATATCGGGGTAAGAGGTGGGACTCATCATCATCATCATCATCATGTCCAGTTTAAGCTTCCATCGCTGGTGGTTTCATTGGATGGTATCAATTTTAATGAACTGAATAACTTATTTTTTTCCAACTCAAGGGCAACGTTCAAATACAGTCCGTGACATCAATGTTCTAAATCAAAAGTATTCGAACAAGCCACTGTCATGATGCTACATGACCCATCTTATCGAAAATATTTAATGCTTCATTAGCGCGAGGAATCTACCCGGTGTCATGGAAACACGCTCGAATGGTTCCAATTCATAAAAAGGGCAGCCGTCTTGAAGCCAGCATTTATCGTGGTATTGTCTCTCTTTGCCCATGTGCTAAGGTATTTGAACTACTTCTGTACAAACCGCTACTCACTGCGGTACACGGTTATTTATTATTTTTTATTTAATTATTATTTAATAGTTATTTTATTTAATAGTTATTTAATAGTTATTTAAGCCCGTCTTCAACAACTAATATTGTCAAATTTGTTGGTTATTGTTTCGACAACATGGACCATACCATCCAAGTTGATGCTGCATATATGGACTTTAAGGCCGCATTTGATAGCATTTCGTATATTATTCTGCTTTCAAAGCATGAAAATACTGGGTTTCGCTGATATTACCTGGCTTTGCTCCTATTTAACCGGTCAGCTCATATCGCATAGTTATCGAACCTCATCGCTCTCACACATTTACCATTTCGTCCGGAGTCCCTCAAGGAAATAATCAGGGTCCAATACTTTTTCTCATCTTTATCAACGATCTATCGTTTGTACATCTCATGTACGCCGACGAAATAGTTCTGCCAGTAAAAAATGCTATTGACTGTCATGGCCTCCAGATAGTCCTTGATGATCTCGATAGTTGGTGCATCAGAAACGGACTAGACGTATGTCTGTGTGGATAAATGCCAATGCATTTCATTCAGCAAAGCACGAAGCCCTATCATATTTAATTACTCGATAAGAAACTCACATCTTGTTCGAACGTCATGTATTCGCGTCCTGGGAGTGTTACTAGACGTTAAACTTTCATGTCGTCCATATATCGACAGTGTTATCACGAAGGGAAACGAACTGCTTAACCTTATAACGCGCTCCTGCAGTGAATTTATCAATCCCATGTGCATCAAATCGATCTACTGTTCCGTTGTACGATCTTGTCTTGAGTACTGCTCTCCGGTTTGGTGCCCGCTTTCTGTTGGTGATATAAATCGACTTGAAGCCTTGCAAAGGAAAATCACTAGGTACGAGATCCGGCTCCTTCCTTGGCAATCTCACCATACTAGGCCTTCCTACCATCAGCGGTGTCTGCTTCTCGGACTCGAAACACTCAGCAAACGGCGTCGAAATGCGCAGTGCGTGTTTATCTTCCGGCTTCTCAACGGCGAGATCGAATCCCGTGTATGCATGGATCTCCCGTGTATGTACGGATCTGTAGCGTGTATGCTTGATGTATGTGTGTTATTATTATAATACAAAAGATTAGACCAATAGGTCTGTCTGTTAAATAAAATGAATATAAATGTAATTTAGCTTAGCTGAAAGACTTGACTGGCATGGTAAATTTTATTTTTTAGCATATACTACAAATGCAAATAATGTAAATACACTTTCAAAACATTAACGTTACAAGATGATTTTGTATAGTTCCCTTTCTACACAATCTTTTGCCCTGGCGCTATTGATTCCATTCTATGGCAAATCCAATGTCAGACGGTATCGAGCGTACTCTACTGGATAAGTAAGCGATCATAAGGTATGGTTGTCCACAACGTCCATAGATATCGTCCGAGTGCACATAATCGATGTAAATGCCACCGAACCGCTTCTGCTCCACCATATCCATCTTGAGACGCAACGAGTCCAAGTCTTCATAGCTAATACGCTCCACTTGTCCGTTCTGCAGCGCTTTGGTCACGTATGGCATGCCACCATACTCATCCCAGGCATAGCTCCAACCATCTTCTCTTATCGTTTTACAGAGCTGGAAAGGTTGAAAGTATTTAACTAACATATGAATTGCAACATATAACTAAACAAATATAGATGTAAGTGTTTTCAACCTCACGATGTTCCAGGTATCTGGTATCAGCTGTGCCCAAACCAATTCTGTCACCTAGAAATGACCTCAAGCCCGGCGAGTAAGCTTTCCTGATCCCATGCAAACCGATTCCAAGCAGCAGCTTTTTCGGAGGACATCCTGCATTAATCCAGCGCTGTGTGGTAGTGTTCTGTAGATGGTGTGTAAACTTACTATCAGCCTCAATTTAAAAAAAAGAATCCATCGTTTACTCACAAATCCTGTCCCCGGTTCAATAACATCGCCAAATATTTGGGTGAGGATCGGGATTTGTATGGGTAACGCCTGCGGTGTTCCGCGCAACGGTGCATGCGCATTTTCCAACAAGTCGGCCGTGTTAGGACCGAGCGTGACGTGATCGACCAGCTCACACAGATCGAGCATGTTGTACGCACTGTCGATCACGTTTGGATGCAGCGATCCTCGGAACCATAGCTCTCGCTGCCGATTTGGAATGTTCTTGCTGGCTGCATTCACCGCTTGGCGAAGATCTTGCAGGAGTTGCACCATTGTAATGCGATCAAGTCCATCGCCTGATGCAACTCCACTATTGCCTGGTGACATCCAGTTCAGCTCAACTGCATCTGCATCCAGCTCAAGCAGCAATGTAACCGCGGCTTGTACGAATGCTTTTCTGCGCACGATCGCGCTAGATGTTGTGGTAAAGTCTCGCGCGTATCCATCGATGGACGCCACGACACGAACTGAGCTAGATCGTTTTCGTACACTTGAAACTACACGGCTAAAGGCTATCTTGTCGCTGTCCTGTAGTTTGTAGAAAACATTATACATAGGAAATACATAAAAAAACGGATAAAACTCTCAGTAAAGGAAGCTTACACTGAACAGCATCTGCCGCCCGACGACACTTGGGAAGCTGAACGCTTTGACGATTGCATACGGACAAACCTCCAACGGAATGTAATCAGGCTGGTAACCGATCTGGGTAGCTTTCGTTGGGGAGTAGCTGCAGACAAACTTCTTACCCTGTGCAGAGCACAGTTCCAAGTGGAGTAGTTGGAAAAGTACTATCCACACGAGGTGTATTTTAAACATTGTCACAGTCATAAAACCTTCTTCCGGTGGATGTGAAATGTCTGAGAGTAGCTAAAGCACTGTCATCAGTTTGGTGCTGTCGATTTATGCTGATGCAGAAGCTGCGATGACGTCAAACCAAACAAACAGCACCAACACCAATCGACATCAAAACCAGCTCCACGCGTTCGAGTCGCGTGGTTTGGTTTGGTGTTTTGTTCATGCGAAACACTAAAGCAAATAAACAATGCAATCCTATGGACGAATTTGTGTGCCGGTTGGTTGAATGGGTTATGTTTGCTGGGCATTGAGTGGGTGGTACTTTACAATATACTTTTTTATTTATTTTGCTTTTGCCATGAACTGTTGGGTATCTGATGTCAGCCAATGAGCTTCAATAAGAGCAACGGAATGTTATGAACCTTCAAGCATCTGAAGAAAGTATTGAAATCTGCAAGGATCAGAACACCGGTGAAAACAGCAACCATACATTGTGCTATTACTTGGACGATCCTGTTGAGGCAGTGACACACCATCCGATGACACGGCGTACCATACTAGCGACGAGCGATTCAATCGTAACGGCGAGTGATTTAATGGTAGCAGCACGTGGTACGAACGTAGCTTAATTTGAGTGTTAGAAGTGGACATTTCCATAATCGCTGTACGCATATGTTTGTATGTTTTCACCATTCTCCTTTATGTGTCTGTCCTTACCAATCCCATTTTATTAGCATTAGGTGGAGAAAATTTATTTATAAATTTATCTCGCGTAACTTGTCTGTTTCAATTTAAAATGTGTCAGGCTCTATGTGGCTGACAAGGCCTGATAAAAAAAGCCCATCTGCCACATAGTAGCAATCAATGTGTTAAACAAAAAAAAAACACAATTTTAATGTCAGTAATGATTGTTAAGGGGCGTTTTCAGTATTGTATGACTTTAGACCTTCAGATACATCGAGAGATAGTAAGTATCGCATTATTAAACCATTTTGAAACAGCTAACAATGTGAATGCTAGCCGGTCTCGCAGTACAGTCGTCAACTCGTGCGACTTAACAACATGCCCGTCATGGGTTCAATCCCCAAATAGACC
>KB667811.1:608153-615313 GCA_000349065.1 Anopheles quadriannulatus | reverse complement strand
CAAAAAAAGCGAGAGAAGATGCAAGCTAAGCAACGCGAGCGAGCGATGCGTGCGCCAGATAAGCCGAGGCGGACCCTCCTCGCTCACAGCATCGAGCGAGAGGCAGGGGAGAAGGCTTACGCGCCTTTCTTTCTTCCGGAGAGGAGCCTCCGGTAATTAGTTAGAAGACGGTACAACATAGTGGTTAAAACCTTACCTGCATTCCCTATTGTGTGGAAAGGATGGAGAGGGGGGGGGGGATTGCAGGAATTGTGCATTGTTGAATAAAAACAATAAAAAAAGGAAAGGAAAAATCTGTTCAAAGACTTCATCCTTCATTGGAATATTTGACAATTTTAAGCATTGGTTGGCTTCACATGATATGTTGTGTGTGCTAGTGCATTGATGATCGTCCATTGATTGATTTTTTTTCACAAGTGCAACTAATTGCACTAACAAACAATATAAAACCCGTGCGCTGCATGCATCCGATCGATCCGGCAAATAGCTCCAACGGTAAAGCTATTCATACATCCACGCGACAACTTGCACGCTGATCAAATCCAGATTCGAACGACAGTTCTAGCCAACGCGCAATGCATCAAGCAGCCAAAAAAAACGGGAAGGAAAAAAACAATAACCAAGTCAAGCACACAAGGCAAGGTCAAGCATTCGCAAATAACTGCTGGGAGAGAAGCGTGGGAATGAAGGAGGTGGGGAAGCAACGTCACTCAAAGCGAATATAATCCGGGTGAACGGATGAAGAAGACAGCAGACAAGCGATATCACTCCCGCTACCATGTGAGAATAGCCGGATGGAGGATCGTACGTTACCCACAGAGAAAGAGTGAGGGGGAGAGAGAGTATCGACTTTTTAAACCACTTTTTTATGGCCATTGTCCTAGACAAAAACCATGAGCGAAATACTCGAGAAAATCTGCCATAATTGTGGCGTTTTTCGTTTGAAAAAATTTCGCTTCGTCGTATATTGACTTAAATGCGACGAGCACCCGACGTCGGGTGAACGTTCACACGACGTACACCCGACGTCGGAAATATTTGAAATTGTCGGTTGGGAATTGAATCATCCGATAGTAGCGCCACCTAGGTGTCACCATTTGAAACTAATTTCGGGTTTGTCGATTTTTTGTTCTAAGGAGTTGTGCTAAAACCATGCAATGCTGTAATTTTTACTTCACATCGCATGAGCAGATTCGGTTTCCTAATTAATAAGTTTAATAAGCATAATTAGGTTAAAGATGTTAAGTACCTGGGATTAAGGTTATTTCATATTAACCATTTCAATCGTTGCCTACACTCTGCAAGATAGAATACTGTTCTCAAAATATTCCACACATCAACCACACCGTTGGTACAATTTTAGAAAATATATTTTCCATCTCTTTTCAAATAATAATCCGCTTACAACATTCGACCAGGTATGACCGTGCACCCTTTCGGTCGTTTGAGATTTTTTTTTTGTTTACAAAAACAAACCTTACCCTTTATCTCATCACGAAACTGAACAGTTGAAAATTCATTCGTTTTACCATGATAATAATTATCTACATCGAATAAACACAACCCAACGGAAGGGTACAGACTCCCATCCAGAAGCAACCTTCATCCTCCACTCACTCGCATGTCTGTGAGCGTAAGTTTGTAGTTCGTAGTAGTTTTACCGCATAACCTACTTTATCTAGCGAAGTTTTCTCTTATCGGACAACACAGTGTATAGCTATAGAACACACAGCAAACTGAACGAGAATATGGTACAGAAATGATACTTTACAGGAGCTTATTATACACGTTGGTAATAATACAAAAAAAATCAAACTCTCTGCCCTATATATACAATCTCCAGCCTTTTTCCGTCACGGACAAAACGTGTCCAAATGGTACAGTTTTGCTATCTATCTACAGCAAAATTTGAACGCCTTGCCTCCACCCTGCATGCAATCTGCCTACAATCTACTCTATCTAACTGCGTCTTCCTCTACTGGGCGTATGCGCCCCATTCCGCTGGCAGCACGAGTGACATTCGATTTTGTCGTGTTGTGGTCGTTCTACACCGGTGTGTCTGCACACCCACGGTCGCAGTCCGGAGTTGGCAGTTTCTGTAGCAGTGCCGCTTGGGCGGCAGCGTCCATTTTACACCTTGTTGGCGTTCACATTGTTACCCATCTGATCGTTGCCGCCGCCACCGCCACCGCCGGGCCCATTGTTGGTTGAGTGGTTATCGCCCTCGGAGTCCTTCATCGAGCCGCCGTCCTCCGAGTCGTGGCCGACCAGTGCGCGGTACTTCTTCGAGATCGCTTCCCAGTCGGCAACGTTCTCGATTCGGGTCGTATTGACAGTGGTGAAACTGACTTGCGAGCCAAGAGGAGACAGATGCATAACGGAAAGCGCTGTCGAGTCTGGAAAGCCGCGTCGGTACGCATCGCCGTTAGTAGATGAATAAACGTGGAGAAGAAGAAACAACATGGAAACAGTGTAAGTCAGCGCTGCCGAGTATGGTAGTGGGAGACGGTGGCCTGCTGTGACCGCTGGATCTTGAGGAGATCACAATCGATCACGCAACAATAGGGCCATTTGTGTATCGTTCGGTGCTGTCAACATTGTCAAACTCAACTCAACTCCAACCATTACTCAAAGTCAACACTTCAAAGTCTACGGGATGTTGGAATGTAGTACGGGACTAGTTTAATTTCCAATTGCTACTGTCATTTCTAGTCAGAATCGAATGGTTTTTTATAGATAAGGTTGACTCTACACAAATTTACGAGGTCGAAACATAGTTTCTAATGGTACACAACGGATCACTAAATGGCAGTAAAATGCGTCAAGATACCGAAATACACGTTACACACTAGTACTTACTACAGCCACGGTAGTGTCGTATAAAGGGTCCTTAAAATTCTATAAATTAAACTTCTATTAAAAAGAACAAAAGTTGTATGAAGCAGCAACCTTATTCACTGCTCGGTAAGCGGCTCGAATGCTAATAAGCCACAATTTACACCGTTCGAGGGAAGCTAACATCCACTGGCAGCTTACTTCGAACGATGCTTTGGAAAGCTTTTCAATTAAACTTTTTTTTTTCTTCAACAGCAGTACGAAACGATGGAAAAACAATTAAGGGCTACAGTTACAATCGCTACACGATAAGAAAACCAGACAAGCGCATGCTGTCGCTACTGTGCACACCTTTAGGAGCCACCTGACCTTTCTTCACTTTCGACAACCATTTGGCGCCGGCTTTGGTGCGTGGACTCTGCTGCCCACGGTGTAGATTCATCATCTGCACCAGCGACGGTCGTTTCTTCTTCACTATACGTGCCTGTTGAGGATAGAGAAGTTAAGGGTTTGATGGCGTGATCGTTTGAGCGTGTGTGGTTGGTTCTATTTTTCTTTTGTATTAAATTGTGTCTCGCGTTTTACCGCAAGATGTTTGCAGTTGTGCTGCATTGTAAGGGTGATTGTGGGAAAAAGGTGATCAACACGAGATGGAAGACAGATCTTGCTTGAGAAGAGTTCGTAAATTGAACGCTGAAGCAATGATGAGCTTCCACTGTTGATCACTTTTTTGTTTGGTTGTTGTTTTTGGTAAATGCAAAGCATTATGGCGGTGATAACGAGCTCAAAACTTGGTCGATTAAGAATCGTTTAGGGTGATTACTTTAGTTACATTATTATTGCATCTTGATACCACAATTTTTAGGGCATTTCCAGCTGTTTATTTAGTGAATTTCGTGTGATGGGAATTGAATCCTATAACACCTTTACTGGATAGCTTTAATTGGAATCAAGTTGAAAATTCCAATGTGTTTTGTTGCTTTAATTTTATTGTTTTAAATTCCGATTGATTGTCATGTATCTTAACGGTTACTGTTACAACACTTTTAATACAGGGTTTTCCAGGAGTTCTCATAGCTGTGGGTCACTTTATTGACTCCTTCTTACGGAAAACGAACTTAATGTAATGGGAATTGGACTCTATAGCATCCTTGTTGGACAAAGCAAATAGGAATTTCTAATGCGCCTGTCCAAAAAGGGTGCAATAGAGTCCAATTTTCATCATATGAAGTTCACTTCCTATACGATAGAGTCAAGGAAGTGTCCCACAACTATGAAAACCCCTGGAAAACCCTGTAATTCATTATTAAATCTCTATTACTAAGTATTAATCTCTTTACAACATCCTGTCTAATTTCATCGATTTATAAAATATCATAAAGTAGAATGAACATATTCAAAGAGAAAGTTACACAACTTAAATATAATGTCAAATTAAAACATCAACAATTTTGAGACTATCATTCGACCAAATTTTAAGCAAAACATCTTTAGGACGTGAAATAAATGAAAAAAAAAATTAAATAAATACAAGAAATATTACCTTGGAAATTGAATACAAATATGATAAAATGACGCAGAAGCAAGATTATATGATGTTTCGATTGTTTTTGTTTTTCATTATTTTACAATAATTTACAACCCTTTCTGTCTCGAAATGGAATTCAAAACCACTTCAAGAAATCATTTCCAAGCTTCCCAAACTAAGCTCCCCTTGCTTTCGTACCTACCACCGATCTTAACTTTCGTTCAAACGACGATAAAAAATGATCATGTAACTCAAAGGATCTGAGGAATTACAATGAGCTGGTACCCCTCGATGGCGGGATCCACAGAGCCCTCGAACTGGCCGTACTTACCCGCACTTTCTCCACGATCCACACGAACCAGGTGGTGACGAGATTCATGGGCGACGGTGCCGTCGACGTTCGATGCATGTTGCGGATCAGTTTGGACAGACCGTACTTCCACTCAATGTCCGATTGTGCCTACACACATGTGTGAGGTTGTTTTGAGAAAAGGATAAGAAAACAGTTTATATTAGTGAGGTTTAATAAAACAAAAATGCTTTCAAAACAAAAGAGCTTGGTATTGTTTGGGTCCAACAGCACTTTCGTGCTGTGAACACACGCGGAGAAAACGTTGTACTAACAACAAACTGATAAAATGGGGTAGATTACAAATCATAAAGATCACTTCAAACGGAAATTGGTAAATTAATAAGAGGACAAGTACTCATTGGGCCATGTGGTGATCGTTCAAATAAATATGTATCTTTCTGTGTGTTAGAACATATGTGTAAAAGATGGCTAAAGGTAGTGACAAGGCTTAGCACACTGCCCCATCAGCAATGAAAGGAGCAAAAACAACAACAAAAATATCGCGTAAAGCTTGGTATCGAACGTGTGAGAACGGCGAAAACGGCAGAGAAAGGAAATTAGCTGGCACACAAAATCAAAACAAACATTTTATTTGGTCAATATTCACGCACACCCTCCGGGGATACTACTGGCGGGTCGGAAGAGGTCGCAACGATCCGTTGCGCACTTCCGTCTCTCCAGTGTGCCCCCTTTGCTTGAAAGAGAGCCGCAGGTGGTTGGGATCACCGGGTTTTTTGCATCATCGTCAGGAGATGGCATCCCTTTCCATCCGAAGCCTCGTCAGCGCGAGAGCGTGTGCGCCCTTACCAGAATAAACTACAAACGGAAATGTTCAAAACCGGAAGTGATGGTGTTGGTGTAGTGGTGTAAACTAGGGGAGAATGTGGAAAACGGGATCCAGGAGTAACCAGTGGGTCGAAAAATCGGTCAATCGGGTGTGCTTTACGAAAACCAAAATACACAAAAGTATACTAATCAAAGAAAGAGGGGAAACAGGACAAGGGAGGAAGGACCATAACTTTGAACATTTAATTGACAATGATACCTGAATTCTCTGATACGTATCAGACATCATAGCAATGAGCAGATTGATAAGTACAACAACTGATACCAACATGTAAATGCCAAATACAATTTTAAACAAGTACTCAGTCCAATAGGGTTGCGTTCGGGTCGTATTCGGTGTCATTTTATCAATTTGTGTTTGATCGGTGGTAGTTTGACCAAATACAGCGAAAAAGAGCAGCTCAAATGACAGTATGGGATTCATGCGCACTGTTGGTTTATATTTTTGTTTAAAGTAAAGATGTCGTAAACAGTGTCATCGGTGTGGGTGTAGTGTTGTTGTTTGTGTTTAGATTGGGACGCCACAAATTGAAACGAATTTTTCCCACACACACGGTACACGCCAATGCAAATGTGTCGTCGTGTAAGTGTTGTGTCAGTGTACGCGACATGCGACATGTTTCATCGTGTTAGAATGAATCGGGAGAGAGAGAGAGAGAAAAAGAGAGAGAGAAAGAGAAAGAGAAAAGAAAAAAGAGAAGAGAAAGAGACAGCACTTTAGCACGCAGTACGAACTAACCTGGATGCGTTGATAGGTATCCGACATCATAGCGATAAGAAGATTAATGAGCACTACTACGGAGACTAACATATAAATGCCAAATACTATCTTGAACAAATTCTCCGTCCACTCGGGACGGGACGAGCGCTGCGAGTTGATGTCGTCCGGTGACGTCTGGCCGAACACGGCAAAGAACAGCCGCTCGAACGCGATGATCGGCGTCATCGGGACTGGAACCGGGCGTGATTGGTGACATTTGGAGAGGGGAGTGGGTGTGCAGGATAGAGAACAGATAGAGAGATAGAGCGTGCGTGAGAGTCGATGACGAAGCGGGCGGCATAGTGAAGGCGCATCTCCCGGTTGGCCTGGTCCTGGTCCTGGTTTCCTATCGCAGTCCGGCTGTCCGTGCGTTGGGTCTCGCTACCTACTGATCGATTGTTTTTGGGGAAGCCCTAAGCTGCCGCTGAACGATGCCGTAGTCACACGCTGTCTCCCCTGCTGTCTACCCGGATGTCCGGTGAAAGTGATCCAATCTCGCGGGGGGATCGGTGGTGGTGGTGTACAGATCAAGCAGGTGCGCCAGGTGTGAAGATGTGAAGGATGCGAAAACACATTCGTGAGCTAACATGGAAGCGAGGTGCAGACACGAGGTGCTTTCAAAAGTGTGAGTGTAAGGTGCGTCTTTCTAAAGTAGCTAACATGCAGATAAAATCCTGACAGGAAGCATTACTCATGCGACGTAAAGCAAGAAATGCAATCAAAACATGAAAGTGATGTAGAAGAAGTAGATAAGAAAACAAGACAAAATTTAAATGAAAGAAAACGTCAAAACAATACCATAGAATAGAAGAATGAAGAGGAAGTTAAACAAAACGAAA
>KB667811.1:585653-603153 GCA_000349065.1 Anopheles quadriannulatus | reverse complement strand
GTCCACCCGACCGACGACTGCCGGTTCATCGCCTTCTGGATGTCCGTCGCCGACATGTGGCTGATCATCTCGGTCAGCACGTCGTTGTTGCCGGCGACGGCCACCGCATGGAAGCACGTTTCCTGCGTCGACTTGGTGCTGAGCGCCACGTCCGCACCGCTCTCCAGCAGCATCCGCACGATGTCCCGGTCGCCGTTCGGCTTCTTCACCTCCTCCTTGACGACCTGGCAGGCGTAGTGGAGGGCCGTCGCACCGTCCTCATTGGTGAAGTTGAGATAGTTCCGCAGCACCTCCTTCCCGTGCTTCATCAGCACAAAGTCGATCAGATGCTTCACTATCTGCGGGTGGCAGTTGCGTGCACCGAGATGAAGGGGCGTTTCACCAACCTGTAGAAGAGAGCCAAGAGGACATTACAGAACATCACACCATGTACATGGGACCTAAACAACGATCACTTACATTGGATTTGATCAGCGGATCGCCATTGTCTTCCAGCAGCAGGTCGAGCGTTAGCACGTTTCCGTTCTTCGCCGCCACGTGGACCGGCGTTTGGCCGTCGTCGGTCGTTTTGTTGGCACCTGCGCCAGACTTTAGCAGCATCAGCGCGCACCGGTCGCCGTCCTTCACCCGGGCCGCTATGTGCAGCGGCGTCTCCCGTAACCGGCCGCCGCGGACGTGCACCTCGGCACCGAAGCCGAGCAGCGTCTCCACCACGGCCGGTTTGGCCGATTGAACAGCAATGTGTAAGGCAGTGTAGTGATCCTGCCCCAAAAAAGAAAGAGAAAAACCATTTGCTCGACGAATCTTCGAAAATCTTTCCACTCTCCAATGTCACTCACATTCGTTGGGACGTCCACCTTTTCGCCCTTGTTCAGCAGCGTACTGATAATACCCACGTGGCCGTACTTGGCCGCGGTGTGGATACTCCGTGCACCTCCCTTGTTTGGCATATGAAGATAGACACCCTTGCGAAACAACGTCGTCGCACACTCGGCATGACCGTTCAGTGAGGCGATATGCATCAGTGTGCTGCCGTCCTTGGTTCGTTCGTAGATGCTGGCCCGATACTTGTCGACCAGTATTTCAATGATTGACGCATGTCCATTTTCAGCTGCCAGATGCATCGGTGTACGATCTGTGCGGTGAACGATAAGAGGCAATGCATTAATACACCGCTCTCTGCTCCAAAATCAGCTCACTGCCCCCTTACCTTGAAAATCAGTGATCGCTGCCGAGGCTCGCACGGTGTAGAAGTACTTCACCATCGCCTCATCGCCCTCGGCCGCCGCAATGTGGAGCGCCGTCTGGCCCTCGCCGTTCTGCACGTCCACATTCGCACCGTAGTCGATGAGGATGCGGGCCATCTCGACGTCCTTCCGCCGCGCGGCCAAATGCAGTGCCGTGTCGCCATTGGTAGTGGTGGCCTGTTGCACCGAGAACGAGAGGGCGAGAGAAAAAAAAAGACGACGCACCGGGGGCGAAAAGATTGCGAAAGAAAGGACCAAAAAACACTGCATTAGTAACGCTGCCATGCCATGCCATAACGTTTCACTTGATTTACGCAGGACAGTCTACGCGCTAGTCGCACACAGAGACACAGACAGAAATGAACAGCACATTACTTCATCCACCACATCCAATATGAAGCCCCAGCGTCGACGCATACTTCCTGGTCCGGGATGATCCATGCCGACTAATGATCGTGCGATGTGTGATGGTGGGGGGGGCGGTGAACCGAGATGAATCGAACTGACAGCTCTCACCCGCTCTTCTCACCAGGATGATGTTCCAATTTGGCCGATTCCAACACACACACACACTTGTTCAACAAAATTATGCAACATCTGGCAACCGTCACCTTAACGCACGACGACGGTACCTGCTCGTGGCGAATGCATTGTGCAACTGCAACGGGCCGAGCTGCCGAGCTGAAAAGCCCAGTCCAGTCCGGAGTCCATCGGAGCTGCTGCTGCTGCTGTCGTCATCAGGGCTTTTCGTGCGTCCTAAATACATGTCCCCCTAGACAGGACCGTCCAAACAAGACCACCGACTGATACTTGCCCCGACCGAAGCAAAGCCTTGTGTTTTTATGTACCAGGCGTGATTGTTTATATTTAAAGACCCCCTGCTCGAGTGGCTCAAAACCTAGGTACGGTGTGTGGGTTCGTTCCCACACATGCCAGTGCGTTGTTTTTGTTTGCTTTCCGCTGTCGGGCACTGATCGGGAACGGGAATGATGAACAGCCCCCTACACACACACACGCGCGCGCAGGTGGTATATGTCTTTTATCACCACCGTCGACCGGGTGCAGGCTTTTCCGTTTTCCATTCGGTCATCCGTCTTGCTTGGCATTGGCGTCCCTTGCTGGAGGGGACATCTTCCACTGCTGGTTGTTGGAGTGTAGTCCGACGAAACACAAACAAAAAAGGCCTTTCCAAAGGTACTCCACTCGACTAAGGAATGGTCAACGGAACTTCGTTGACATGTCAGTTCGGTTCCGTTTTTGGGTTTTTGCTGCCATTTCCGGATTGCATACTGGCGGCGTTTTGACTTTTTTTTTGGTCTCGGCAGACTTCTTAGACTGTGCAGTTGTGGAGTTGTCATTCTCAAACCTTGCAAAAAAGCCCATGTAAGTAATTGTCCTTGTTATCCGTTGATTAGGCTTCGGCTTTTCATAACTGCTCACAACAATCGATGCGCAAAAACCATGGACCAATGCTCTTGGCTTTGTTATTGCGAGCTCTGCTTCTACAGGTCCTCTGATGACGAATAGGAAACTTCCACCCTGTGCAGCGCCAGCACC
The DNA here is from genome assembly GCA_000349065.1 of Anopheles quadriannulatus. Classification (NCBI taxonomy): domain Eukaryota; kingdom Metazoa; phylum Arthropoda; class Insecta; order Diptera; family Culicidae; genus Anopheles; species Anopheles quadriannulatus. The sequence goes on along the minus strand of KB667811.1, from coordinate 600,349 downwards.
CAACAAAAGGGCTAGAGCGAGATGTTCAATGGCACGCCGGTCTATCTGCATCAGCTGACATGCGGCTGATTTATAAGGTGAAGGCTTTCGGTATCCGTTCGCAATCGAGGGCCAAGCGTCACACCTGCATACGGAGAGACCTTATGCATTCCCGGGGGCTCCAGCTACACGATGTCGTTTCGGTTTCGGTGATCTTCACCTGTCTTTTCTGCTGTTTTACCTGTTTTTTTTTTTTGTCGCTGTGAGGTAGTTTTTTTTCATGCAGTTCTAACGACAAACTACGAGAAGGGAAAAAAAACAACCAAGGATACGATTCACACGAATTCTTGCACACCCGACGTCGTCCTCGTCGTTATCGTTGTCGTAGGTGTGCGGGCTAAACAAAAGGAGGCCACACAAAAGTGAAACGGCAACACACACAACACTCATGCTTGTTGGGTGAGAGGAGTGGGGTGTACCAAAAAAAAAGCTCACACAGTCACACTACCTAGAGCATAAAATTAAGAAGTTGAAGTTCAAGTCGTACGTCACACGGGAGAGGAAGTTCACACGCGAAGTACGCGAGAGGAGGACAAATTAGCAACACCGAAGGTGCAAACGGCGTGAAGCGCAGACAACGATGCCGAAACGGTTGGTGTCCTTGCTGTGGTTTGAATTTGAGACGGGGAGTAGGTAGCTACCAATACTGAGCTACATATCATTTGAATTATTTACCGTTTGTTTTGAATTATTTATATCCTGAAAGGTCTGAAATGATTCTGCATGCAGAATCATTGAAATCATTGCCAAACTATCTCAACAGTATATAAACGCTTGGAATATCTAATGACCATTTATAGACAACTTGACTGTTTAGTAATTTTCTCTTTGCAATTATAACGATGACACAAAGATGAAACTATGTGTAATATTCATCATCACATCCAACACGGGGGTGTAGCTCAGATGGTAGAGCGCTCGCTTAGCATGTGAGAGGTACTGGGATCGATACCCAGCATCTCCAGCGGAGCTTTTTTCAATGATTAGAAAGGTTTTTTAAATATATGTGTATGTTTTAGAGGCGAATGAGTTCAATATGCTCAAAGGCTCTTTAAAAAAATATTATCATCTTCAAAGTATTTTTTACAAAATTGCTTTATTATTTTAAAGTCCTCAATGTTAAACTCACGTGGCAAATTCTGATATAATAAGCTGAGGACTCGAATATTCAATGTCTTAGAGCTCTTCAATATCATTAATTTCCCTTTTCATTTATTGGTACTTCTGTAAGCCTTTAAAAAAAACTGCAAAAACGTGATACATATAATGAAGTAAATCAAGATGATGATTTATCATGCCCTGTCTCCATGATTTTAAAGCATGGTTGGGGTCAATGCCGACAAAAATGTTATTTTAATAAAATAAGTTGAAAATTGTATTTCATAAATCATACCCATAGCCTATAGGTATTTATTAGTACCTCAAAAACTTTAAAATAAGATCATTCTAAGAGATTGACATTGCAAACGTGGTTCGCTGTCAATATAACCTGTTGAAAAACATACCAATACTATCATCAAAACTACGGCAATGGAACAACATCCGATTTTAATACTTAAGACTTTAAGGTCTTTTCACATGCCTGTCCTATTGCCCTAGAAATCAGCGCTAGCTATTGACTAGGCTTCATTTGTGTAGTTTATCAAATTAGACGTTCTCTGAATGTGGCCTGAGGTTTATCAAAAATGAAGAAATCAGCGATCAAGTTAAAATAGCGGGACATAGATGTTATGGAGTTATCAAATTGCCACCAGACCGAGAATAGCCTCGCTTGAGCGAGAGAAAATTGTGATGCCGAGAAACTGCTCTGGGTTCATATATATTCAGTTACTCAAATAGTTGTGAGGCATCAATGAATCAATAACTTCAGTATTCCTGCTACGAAGAGATCCTGCGCATTTTTCCATCTATTGCTTAAAGTCTCACGTTCAAGTGGCTGATAGTAAGATCTTTATGGTGGAAATCACCATGGCTTGCCATGGTAATCCTCTAAGATCATGACGGCTACGCTTTCTTTAAAAGTATGAAATCCTTTCTACCTATAAATCCACATACAAAGACCACATCGGCGCCTATTTGAGGATATACATATGCTAGGATTACCTAGGTACGCTGATACATGCCAGCTGTTTCCCTATTTTCGAAGGTTTATTCAAATCGCACGTCATTCTAAAAGAAAGTCTTGTAGTCGTTTTAGCGCGTATGATTATGTTCTCATCATTAAATCATTTATGGTTATTGGTACAGCTGTGTGCCATTTTTTTTTTTCAAATAAACTATTTGCTTTTGCTATGTTGGATAGAATTCATAGTTCAATCTTAAGGTAGCATAATGTGCTGAGCATGAGGTTGGATAAGATTGTTATTAAACAAAAAAATCACTTTAAGGCTACAAAAATGCATTACAAATTTAAGATACTTTCTAGATTAAAGAGCAAACATGAAGGTTATACAAAATCCCAAGGATGTACAAACAAGATTTTGTAGATTCAACAATTGTACACACATTAGGATATATTATCCATGTAATCCAAGAGTCCAAGCGTGGTAAAGTTCGGAAAAAGGTTCACTTCACTGAAGTTTAAATCATTTCAGCAGAACTTTGTCAACCTGTATTGCTTCTATATCTGGATATAGAATATACACACACAAATGACAGTAAATATCAATAATGTTCAGTCTTTCTTCGCTTTTACTCACTTTGATCCAATCAACAGCATAACTTCACCACAATGGCAACAGCTTGTAGCGCTTTTAACCAAATTTTGCACACTTCTCCAAGCCTGATTCAGTAGCCACCCAAAGTTCATCGAACCGGTCATGTAGTTTGTTATAATTATAACAACCATTACCAGGGCCCACAACACAACCGGCACCACAAATAAAATATCCAACCGACAGCCACGACACCAGCCGCTCTTTGATGTTGGCAATCGCTGCTGACACCTGTAGTGATGTTTATAATTATTGAACAATATTTTTTTTCCCCTTATTAGAGAACAAACACAAACTTTCATTTCACCGTCTCATTCTTCCTCAACCACTTTACACCACAGCAAACCCCCTTTTCATTTGAGGTTTTGCTTCTTCGATTGCTATCAACATAACTTTCCGCAGCACTGTTTGGGTGGGCAACTCTCCAACTCCCGTTCCAAAAAAAAAACAGACAAAACCTAATTTCAAAACACACTCACAAATTAATCTGCACCATCATTCCGCTGAGTCTGCTGCAAGAATTTCCGTAAACGGCCGTTTGGAGTCGTCTAGTTTCTATTTGTGGACGCGACGAGGACGAGTTTTCGCGCGCCGATTTTAACGATTGACGATAGTTTAAAATCCTCCACGGAGACTATGGCGTGGCCACAGCCAGCCATCGTCGTTCATCGTTTCGGGCGCGCCCGGCTTTCGCTTTTGTCAGGACAGGACAACATTGGCACTGGTTTATTCTTCGTCCAACGGCACCATTCCTCCCCGCCGAGGCATTGAAGGGAACCCCTGACCGGGGGTTGAAGCACACTTTTGCGACGAAATGAGCTCCCCGCCGTATAAAAGGGGCGCAGCATTGGGGAGACGGGGGTTTGGGGTTAGGAAAACAAACACGGTTGGCACTGAACGGTGGCGGCAGCACAACATTGAACGAGTGTTTTTTTTTCCACATTTTTTGTTCTATTCCTTCTCGTTCTTCTTCTTTGCCAATTCACATCGATGGGACGAGCATGTTTACGCTCCTGTGACGAACACTCCCCAGGGTTCTCAGCCGACGCGACGCGGTAGGAAGTGCTGAGACAAGGGTGGCAGCACCAGAAAATCAATCATTCCAGGGCCAAATCTTGGATCACAAGCTTCGGATTCGGTTCAATTCGGGGGTGTTTGTACGATTCGCGGTATTGGACAATGCTACACCACAGGGAAGAATGCAATATACTGACACGAGCAAAGGAACGCAAACAAACACTGCAAAAGGGCTTTTGTCACGGACGAAGATGTGACGGTCACGGTGTGTGCGATGGAACTTCCTGTACAATGTGGGTCGAGTAACGCCCTGTGACTCCATGCACAGCTTAATCACAAGTAAGCACACTCTCACGCCGTTACTGGCACCAGCTCCAGCTGGTCGTCACACGCTTCCGGACGCCTTGATTGACAGGCGGGCATACCAACAAGCACACACAGACACACACCGTTTGAAGTTGCATTTGGTTGGTGCAGCTTGATGCACCAGCGATGTTACGTAATTGTGCTGAATGCAGTTGTGCATGCGTCGTGTTTCCGGTAGCGGGGCTCTTTTTTTGGTGCGGTATTAGGATCTTTCACCATTGGACGGTAATGCATTGATTGCCAATTGAAGAGAGCACTTAGATACGACGGTTTGATGCAACATGAGGAGAACTATTTCTGATGCAAATGCACTAAACACAGCGTAATTTTGATTATGTGATGATAAAAAAGCGATTCACACACACACACGTACACACTCACACTATTAAGCATAAACAAACACACACACACACGCACACACACACACACACACACACACACACACACACAACACACAAACAAACACACGAAAACACAAACCATCTTCGCACACTCTCTCTTTCTCTCACCAGACATTCGCAGGCAAAAACGAAAAACCGAATCATTTCTTCTCTCCAACGACATACACACTCACACAATGGCCACCGATCACTTGCAACTCACCTTCAGCTGGTCCGCCGTCTGGGACGAGAGCAACTCCCGGCACATCGACTGGTTGCCCGCCTCGACGGCGAGCAGGAGCGGGATCTTGCCTTTCTGTAAAAAATTATGCCTTACTATCTCTTTCCAGGTGGCGGCCTGGCGCCGCTGCCGGCGGCGGTACCGGAGCGAGGCAAACATCGAGGTGGTCAGCTTGTGCATGGTGGCCCCGCCGTCCCGCTCGCGGCCACCGGGACGCACCGGGTGGTCCGGTCGCGGCCGGCCGCGTGGCTGCTGCGAGGAACGGCGCCGGACGGCGCTGCTGCTGCTGCTGCTGCTTCCGCCATTGCTGCGACTGTTGCGCCCGTAGCGCCTGCTGATGCTGCCGCTGGTGCGTCGCGGCTGGTCGGGCGCCGGTTCAACGGTCAGCCAGCTCCGGTCACCTCCGGCAGTCCCGGCGGCGGCGGCGGCTGCGGCACCCGGTGGCGCCGGCACCGCCTGCCCAACCCGCGCCACATTTACCTCGGTTGCGTTGGTCGCGAACGCGGCGGAGAACGAGCCGGCGGTCAGTTCGGTCGGCGATCTGGTCGGTGTGCGGGGCGAGCTGCCGTCGGTCGAGGCCCGCTCCGCCTGCTCCGCCTGGCTAATGACGGCCGCCTTGATCGGGTTAAACTTGGCGTACTTCGACTGCACATTCTGGAAGCGCTTGCCAAAGTTGGACGACATGGTCCTACCGTACCCACTGTCATATTTAAACTACTGGGGCGCGCAATTTCGTACCGATTCGCCTTGGCTTTTGCCCCGCATCGAGCGCATCCATTCGCTCGCTCGCTTCGCGCGCCCTATCGCGCCTTCCCGTTCTGTCCGTCGGGTCGGGTTTCCCCCCGAAACCAACCCCTCATAAGACCCCACCGAACGGCTCCAATAAAGCGGGCCCGAAACCGAGTCCTTCGAAACGCGATTCACGCGAAAACACCCGCCCGACAAGATAAGGCGGTATCATAACTGAAGGGGGGGGGGGGGAGGGGTGAGTCGCAAAAGGAAGGGAGACACACTGTTTGAACGGTTCGGTGGGCTGCGAGTGTTGTCTGTGTGTGCGAGCATGCGATGGCATTCGGTTTTCCAATCGCGCGCCCACTGCCAAATGACGTACAAATATTGCTTTCCGTTTCGATAGTGGCTGCCGTGTGATAGTGTTGGTGGCACATCCGAACGCTCCGTCGCACAAAACAATCCTCGCCACCGCCGCCGACAAGGGAAGTTCGCTGCTCGGAGCAGCGGTAAGCAGCCCGATGATAGGCACACCCTCCCCATCATCGCAAGACGATCGTCTCAATCCTTCCCCCCGTCGGCGGTTATTATAAGGATATTTAATTTACACCCCTCTCTAACCCCCCCCCCTCCCCCGGATCCCCTTTCCCTTCTGTGCTGACTTAGATTTTGCAAACACCTTCACGGAAACCCGAGACTCGAACGAGACTCGAACGAACGCGATAGTTTTTCATTTCTATCTCTCTCTCTCCTTCTCTCTCTTTCTCTCTCTTTCTTTCTGTATGCCCCACTCCCACTCCCTTACTCAAAGTTTTTGCATTAGAATGGCGGCGATTTAGCATACCATTCCGCAGCAGAGCGGTCGGTTCGCACCTTGCCAAGGACCTGCCGGCTCGATTAGTGCCGCAACCGTTGCATACATTCCGGCGCTTAAGCGTGCATGCAAAGAAGGGCCCAACGCGCGCCTCGTGATGATAATGTTCGCCCCCGTAAAGACTATCTTAACGTGGCCCTCACACACACACACACACACACATAGGGTGGCCGAGTTGAAGGTTCCTTTTTTGCACAACACCCCCAATCCCCCCTCTCTTACCCCTTCCCAATCGAACTTTATTCCACGCGAAACGCCACCGAGTAATACCTTCTTTTTTTTGGGGCAAAAAGCAATAGGAAGCAGTATGGGACAGAAGAAGCAATGAAATGAACAATTTTTGACACAATTCACAACTTGGGCACCACGTGTGAGTGTGTGTGTGTGTGGCCCACAAAAACGTACACAGACACATCAACAATTCAAACCAAGCACTAGAAACACTCATTTTGCCCAACTAAAGCCGCTTTGTTGGTGAGTCCACTGTTCCATGTTGGGCCTTTTTTTTGGGCACCATGTATGCTCGGTCTTCGGTTTTTTTTTTTTCTTGGCATGGATTGTCCGTGTGAGATAGTCCACACGGCCCCACAAGCTCCACTCCCCCCAGACCAAACGCGAGGAAGCTATCAGCTGAAATGTTTATTGCAGGCAGTTGCCTCCTACACACACCACGGCACGCAGGAGGTTATCTTCCAGCGCCGCTTCCTCCTTGAGCTCTTCTTCCAACGGGGGCGAATTGATAGCACCCCTTCACGCAATGGTCTCGCGGCACGGAATGCGCCAGCCAGCCGATCAACTCGCCACCGCTCGCGACCGACCGAGCAACCGAGATGTCTTGCGAAGGGCTCCTTTAACGCACCCAATCTCTGTGTGTGTGTTTTTGTGTGTAGGTTGTGTAGGCAAGCAAAGCGGTGGAGAAGGCAAAGCGGAACTAGTACCTGGTCCCGGTAGAGCAGCTCTGCGTTGGGTTTCGCGGCGACACCACGATAGGAAGATCGCACCGGACGCGGTTTCATCGCTCGCGCGCGCTCGCTCCTAGACTGTCACCTCACTACTGAGGTGACTGGCGGGTGTGATCGCACTGTCTCAAACGGTCCCCCGTGTGTGTGTGTGTGTGCTCTGCAATGAAACACAGTAACAGGTTTCCCTCGGTTCGCAAACGCACACGCCATATGCAAACACCTTTCCACCAGCCAAGCCTTTCGACAACAAAGGGAGAGCAGCGTTACACGACCTGTTCGGGTGGCTTTGTGCAGCTTTATGGCCTTCCTCGCTGGGGTGGAAAGGGTGGATGGGAAGGTGCAATGCAGGCGCGGGGGGTGGGTGAGTGCAATAAAATTATAAATTGCAATTTTTATGGAAAATCCCTCCGCCTGCATACAGTGCCGCACCGCAAACAGCAGCGAAAGCTAGGCCGAGCAGGACCGTCCACCCTCACAGGGAAGAGTTTCTTGTTCCCCATGCACGCCTCCCCATGCCCAGGAACCTTTGAGCAGTGAGCAGTGTGTGTGTGCAACAGGCATGGCACGGGCTGAGCTAGTTTCCGGTGTTTCCGTGTGCAAGCTCGCCCTGGCTCTCGCAAGCAACAACTGCCCGGGACACGCCCGAGATCTTAATTACGCGGCTCGGACCACGATGGAGCAATCGTGCAGCTGACCCCGCAAACTGCTTATCCGGAAAAACTTACGACCAACCTGTGGGTTGGAGTGCTTAGCTTTTCCTTCAAAGGAAAAAAGTAGGCCGCCCTCGTGCATGGGTTAGATTTCTTCAGCTCCATGCAAGCGTAACACAAGCCTTTGCACAAAACGGTGGTGTTTCCATGTGTCCCCAGGCGGGCTCCGTCGATCCAAAGGGCTTCGTATAGATGTAGGGACCGTCCCTCGCTCCCCATCGCATACGTGGTGAATGTCATAAATTGCTTTCCTTACTATTTATTGCTATTGATCTAACCGAAAGGTAATCGCACTGGGTAAGCGTTCCCACTACCTGGGTAAACCCAACGGATCACACCCCAGCTTTGTGTGGGTTTAGAATTTGGGCTTTCAACGGGACCGTGCCTTCCAATCATGGATGGAGTGTATTGCTAGCTTGCAAACTATTATAGAACTAAAGAATGCAAATAGAATAACCACTGTCTCTGGACGGCCTTGCAAAGCACTTGGAAAATTGAAATATAATAATTTATTGTGTTTGGTTGCAATTATTTTAATAAATCATTAGTTTGATGCTTGAAGCAAATAGATGGAAACAACATTTGAAAAGATTCTTGTATGGTTGTGCGAATAAAAACAATAAATAAACCTTACAGCTGCATCAACTTATTAGCCAATTCCAGCATAGTAAGGAGTAAACTTTGATGCTGCCCAATATTCTTTACATTTCCTCCTTTTATGTCCCCATCGAATTCCATGTGCAACAGAATTGAATTTACTGTAATTGCAAAAACTACATTCTTTCTCCATTCCAAAAAACAAGACGCCAACCCATCCACCTGGATTTCATTCACGAGCGCATCGGAATTCACCTTTATTGATTGAACCGAAATCCCAAACAGGGCTGCAGGGTGTATCGATTTTACGCGCGAGCGCCCACTCCCTCCCAACCCGGTGTCAATCGTTTTGGCATTGCATTGCGATAAATTTTTCGCGAGGTATAACAAACGTAACCAAAAAAAAAGCACCACCCAACACAGCTGCAAAAAGGTGTGGAGTTCCAAACGTTAGAGGCATCGGTACCTCGCGCACACAATCAACTCATTAAAGACGAATCATCATTGTCCATACAGACCGTAACAGTTACTAAATGAGGGGACGGCAAGAAGGTGGTGATGGAACCACTTTCCGAAGGACAATCTCCATAGCAACCAACGGCTAAGGTTGAATGGTTTTGCAAGCAACCGGGGGGAGAGAAGAAAAAAAGGGTAAAATAAATAAACATCGAGCAACGTGTCAAATCGGGCGGGTATTGATCGATCCTGCCAACCAAGCGTGGCTCGTGTACCAGCGGGTTCGGGTTTTCGGGCCTCGTGTTCGGGTTCGCGTTCAGTTGTGTTGTTTGCAGTAGTGGTATTAGTGATTGTGAGCCTATTCGCCTATCAGTGTTGGTGAATGTCCTCAAAAGTTGGTCTCACATCCATGTTTCCCTCTCCCCCCGTTCCGAAAGGAAACACTTGACACGCGGATGTACGATGCTTATCTGTGTTTCCTGCGTCGATTGTCTGTCTGGTGCTATGTAACGATGGTGGCGGGCAGCCAGTGAGACACGCCCCGTACCAACCGGACCGGACATTACATGATTTACTACGCAAAAGCACAACCGGACGGTTTTGGAGTAGATGTGTTTTTGGGTGTATTGTGGTTTTATTTCCTTTTAGGCACAAATAAACCAGGAGGTAACTTCAATGCTTGAAGTAGAGACCAACTGGATGAGCTTGTTGTAAACTATTGGTTTATGTTTTGATTATTTTTATCATTTTAAATTAACTAACCTGAATCAGTTTGATAACATGGATATTGAACATTTATAAATGCGCAAATTGAATGGTAAATAATATAATTTTTTATTTTATGTTTCTTTAAAAATAAGCATGTAAATTTAGAGCCTATGATTACTTACTAACGCTAAAAAAAAATAAAAATATCACCGCGAAGTAGGAACCAAAAACATCATAAACATTAGCTTACTCCAAAAGATTTTAAGCTCAAAGATCACATATTTTTCTTCTATTTAGCATAAACGTCCTACATGGCCAGGCACGGCCAATACCAGCATTCGAGACTTTATCAGTTCCACGCAGCCGGATAGTCAAGTTCTTGCTACGGGGGTACGATCCATTCTAGGATTGAACCAACGACGGGCATGTTATTGAGTCGTTCGAATTGACGACTGTATCACGAGACTGACCATAACATATCTGACATGAATTAGTCTAGTATTATATTAAGACTATCCAAGCAAAATAAGCAACAAAGTAAGAAAGAAATTATACTTTTTGAGCATGAAACAAACATATCAATTGCCATAATAAACTCCATGCGCAGTTGGAAGAATGAAGAGGATTCACTTTCACTTCACTTTCAACGTTTTCCAACAAGTTATTGTTTCATGCTAACGACATCATCAGTTTTGAAAATTCCAATTTGATGCGGTTTTAGGAGCTAAACTCCCGTATTGCAAATTCAAATAGAATATTTTGAAATGATTCATTTTGCAAGGTAGAAGCAAAAATGCTCGGTACATTTTTCATGTCTTTATTTTCCTTGATTGTTCTCTGTTAATTTTGATAACAATTTTACTGTGTGCCATAGTTGACCCTTTCCCCCTTTCGAATCATCATCTCGGTCGTTTTTAATCTTTGTTCTATATTGTAGATGTGAACTTAGACATTACTTAGATTTGTCTTGAAGACAACATTAACATTTTGTTGTGCAACCCACATGGTTTCAATGCATTAAAATGTGCAGTATGCTTTTTCTTCATGATGATTTAAGCAGTGCGGCGGTCGTCAACCAAGGGCCTGGTGTTAACGAGTTCGGCCATATGTAACAAGTAATTCTAGCAGTTGGAGGAAAGCACAGTCCATTTGATATTTCAATCGATGAAGGACATATTGAGGGGTGCATTCACTGCATGTGGTGCATGCACACCACATATGCAAAAACATCTATTTACACAAAACATCAACCTAGATCGTTAGTAATGCCTCAGGTACTTATAAATGGATCCTTTGCCAGTCTGTCATCAAAAATATCTAAGGTCCAAAGGGCTCTGTTACCTTTTTTTTTGTTTTTCGGTAAGCATTGAACCCTCATTTGAAGGTAAAAAGTGTGGATTAAGCTAAACATTAACTCATAAAACATACTTCGCCACAACAAAAAATCTGGCAAATTTAAGTCAAACATGGCAAAAGCAGGCATCAGTTTGCTCACAAATAAAGGCAAATTCATTTCTATTGGCCAGTGTGTTTGGTCAAACAAATAAAACTATGTTTCATCAACTAAGTGCAACAGAAACTTTTGTAATATTTCCTACAATAAAAACATTCAAAACATAACCCAACCGTTGGCATGTGTGAAGAAGTGCAATTTGCACATTTCAAATAATCTTGCAAAGCAATCGCCATAAACGTCCTTAGGTACCAGTCCTCTGTTTATTCGATATTCAAAAGCAACTACGTTTGCCCAAAACGTACCCAACGATGCACAACACCGTAGTACACTCGGGCCCCCTCTTTCGAATTGCATTAGTCGCTAAATTTAGGTCGCAGGACCAGTTACTTTCGCGGCGCCAGCAACCTTCTCTACACACATAACACATAAAGGAAAATTGAATTTTCACCTTCCCAACCCACCCAAAACCCCAGTACAAAAACACCTGTCAATCGTGGCCCAGTTTCCCCCCAACCCACCCCGCCATTGGGACTACTTTGTATAACTGAGACGGTCGTTTTCTCCCCAACCCAAAATATCCTCACCAAATAACAGAAAGCCCGAAACGAATACCCCTTGCGAAAAGGGTGTGAACCAAAATTGCTTCCTACCAAATGTTTGCCTCCAGCTCCAGCCATACTCGCCGTCGACGTTGTTGGACTTCTTTGCGTACAAAAAACCGTTTATTCATACTTACACCATCAGTCTTTGTTCGTATGTCCTTACCGGCCGCCGTTAGCAGCGCGCGTAAAATTGCCGTCGCTGTTCCGGTCTGTCTGCTAGCTACCAAATGTACGGCCGTTTGCTGCCGCGACTGTTGGGCAATGGATCGGGGAAAGCCAGGGATAGGTAGTGGAAAGTAGAAAAATTACATGTAATTAGTAACAGGTCAGGCGCTGATTTGCTAACTGTCTTGAAACTGAAAGAAGCGCAAAAATTAAACTACAATTTCACTACGCAAACACGGACGATCCATCAGAGAGACACGGCAAGAGAAGGGAATACTCGTACAGCTCCATTCACGGACGGCAGCTCAATTCGGCGGCAGCTCTCAGGAGACCTCGCTACTTACCCCCTGCTGCTCCTGCGGTTGCAGCTGGCCAACGAAATTTTCATCCTCGAGCAGAAGCTTCTGGAAGAATTTGAAGAAGGCTTCCTCTTTGGCGTGCGCCTCCTCCTCGTAGGCATTCAGTATCAGTCTCTGCAAGAAGTGTGTGTGTTGTGTGAGTTTGTCAAGCGCAATGTGAATGTGAATGCACCCCGTACGGATGAATGAATTGGATTCGTGTTTGTTTGGAGTAGATTTCTTCCTTTTTGGAGCAAAACAATAACCCTGCCAACCAATTGAGATGCCATCCAGAATCGTCCCAGAAGGGCGGAAAGCAAGAGGAAAAACGTACTTTTGAAACTAAACAAAATCATTTCAGAATTAAAAGCTACTATAATGCACACACACACTCAAACACACGCGGAACCTACAGCGACATCCTCGAACGTGAGGTCACGATCGTCACCAGTGTCCATCACTTTCTGCACCACCGACTTCATCTTCAGCTTGCCCTTGAGCTTATCCATCGCGCACCGGTCAGTTTGCACCGTTTGCAGCCACACAACCGTCAGCCCGAGTACGCATTCAAACTGCACCAAGCTGCCGCGAACCGAAGCGTCCTGACACATTGCCACCGCTCAACTGATACACCAAGACGCCACTGTTGCTGCTACGGTTGCATACTTTTGGGCGTTTTTAGCGCCGAGAGTGCCTTCATTATTGGGTTTTTGGAAGGGAAAGTCCCCCGAGGAGGGGAAAGGGATAGTTTTGCCAGTTTCAAACTGGAACGAACAGCGAAAAGCACAACGTTTACATCGTGTCTTCGCGCATCGATTTGTTGGCGCTCCTTATTGACTGTCCCTAGTAAAATGAAACTTTCCACCAGCCAGCCACTCAAAAAAGGTGCTTTCGATTATCTGTTTTGTAACGAAGACAGGGGAAGGCGTACGCCCTGGCTGCCTCTTCCCTTAAGTTTTACACACAGTAATCTGGGTCAGCAACTGTCTCGAACAAAAAAAACCTCTCCCTTCGGCAAAAAGATCATAAATTTGTGGCCCCCAGTCGCTATTTATTTATTTCACTTCCGCTTTCGATTGACTTTTATTAGACTCGGGTCGATTTGTTTGTGCGTTTTGATTTCCACACAGACACACACACACACGCACAACTAAAACAACTGGGCGACGCACTTTCAGTCCACTGTAGTCCGTTCCACACTGCTAACGCTATCGCACAACAGCAAGAAAAACCGCGCCCTAGGATGCTCTGACGACCGAACAGAACAACCGTCCATCATTCATCGGGTGCTTCCTCGGCGGCAATGGCCGGATGGCCATCGGCGGCCCACACTTACCCACGTATCCGAGTGATGCAAGTCGAGTAGCTTCGCGATCAGCTCCATCCGAGCACTGAGCGGCGCGCCGAAAAGTCTGCAAGTGCTACGACCCCGGGGCGCAAAGTGGAAAACTTTGCCTAGCGGGCTAGTCCCGCCACCAAAACCGCCCCGCATTTTCGCATTGGCAGACACATGGTGCTGTGCTGTCGGTGCTTTCGGGCTGCAAATTACACCTAAATCCTTCCCCGCCGTACTATTTTGCACACCGCAAACCGAGGTCCCCTTTTCCTTTCCCAAGTGGTGTGGCGTAAAGCGGCGGAACCGTCGATTATACACGCTGCACTGTTGGCACTGTTTGTGTTGATCCTCCTGCGCCACCTCACCTTTTTGGAGTGTAAGAAGGGTGGAAAACCTTCACTCAAATTTGGCGCTAAATGCATTTAGAGAAAGTGGCGCGAAAGCGTACGTGCCCGTTGACTTTAATCCTTTGCCAGCAGCGTGGACGTGTGCAGCCATTTCCGACACGTTTATGGGGCAAACGAGCAATGGCAAAAAGGGGGTGTTGGTAGTACGTGTTATACAGAAACGTGAGGCGAGGAGAGGTGAAATGAGAGTTAGGGGAAAATATAACCGAGCTGTATTGAGCAATGACACGCGTCGTGTACCAGTGATGGGATACGTAGACCGGGGAAAAAGTGTGGCCTATATTTAATGCACACACGCTATTTTCAGCACAAACCATTCGTCCAGGAGGTTTTACGATTTTATACACAAATTTTAACAAAATTTAGAATATATGATATTTTACGCGCATACTTTAAGGCGTAGTAATGTTGCAGACATATTGAATAATTAATAAATAGCATATTAGTTAGTTTACATTGATAACAAACGTTGGATTGCTTTGAAAACCATGATGCAATAATAACAATATAGGGTAAATGCACCAATAGTGGTGCAATTTGTAGAGGTACCGATGTGTTTTAATGGATTTAAAGTGTCAGGAAGGACAATTTCTGAATAT
>KB667811.1:566446-584955 GCA_000349065.1 Anopheles quadriannulatus | reverse complement strand
AATTTTTGTTGCTTATTTTAATGAAAACAGTACGACATGTCAAAAATGTCGTCGAAAAAAATCTAAAATTACCTGTTTTAATTGATTTTAGAACTAAGACCACTATAGGAACATGCCAGTTTGGTGTACCTATAATGGCACTATGGTAAAAAATACTTAAAAAAGCATAAATATGGTCAAAAGGCAATTAATTTCGTACTCAACATTCAAGAAGCATAATGGCATAGTCTGGAATATGGGAACATCCGCTGAATTCAGATTGGATATTCCAACAAATGGAATGCATAGTTGATTTTTAAGGATAGTCAATGTATTCTTTAAAATTGAAAATAATACTGACTGCAAAAAGAAACAAACTTTGACTAATTATTTGATATGTGATGTAAAGTATACACATATGCTACGTGACACAGGGTTTACCAAGGGTTCTCATAGTTGTGGGACACTTCCTTGATTCTTTCCTTCTCGAATTGAACTTCATATGGTGGAAATTGGACTGAGCCATAGAGTGACTCTTTTGGACAGGCTTTTTCTAAATTCCTATTGGATTTGTCCAACAATTCCTATTGGCCATAGAGTCCAATTCCCATTACATTAAGTTCATTTGACATTAGAAAGAGCTCATTAAGAGTCCCACGGCTATGAGAACTCGTGGAAAACCCTGTAAGAATACATACCATAAAATACAAACATTGAAATTGCATAATTAGAAGATATTTTGTGCTTGTACGCAGATACGTAGATGAAGATAGGTTTTAAATTAACTGAAAGCAATTTTGGTTATACAGTAACAACTTAATTACAAATAGGTGACCAAAAACTATCACAAATATTTAATGTTTATGCTAGAGCTCATCTAAAAATTATTTTGCTCCTAAAACTAGATATTTTCGTTTTTAAAAATTGCAATGTAGATCATATCATTCATTTTTTTTTTATTTGCAGAGTTTATGTCTACAGCATCCTTAAGTATTAACATTACGTTGCGCTTAGTTAACACTCTGGGCGCTGGCATTTTGCATCAGCTTTCTGCAGAGAAAACAGTACAAGATAAGAGAGCGATGAGAGCGTTTCATTGGCTTACGATCGTTCACTCTCTTTCCGATCTTCACATACGATGCCACTTCTGCAATATGCGCTCTCTCTTTCTTCCCGCTGCAATGCGCTCTGCTGAGAGTTGCTGAGAGACCAATCACAGAGAAGAGGAGTGAACAAAGCTGTGATTCCAAAGCGAGCCACACAGCGCCCAGAGTGTTAATATCGTTCTCCTATATATTTGATAATGGACGGTGAACGCTTTTCGAAGACATTGCAAGCCGCACCTACAACTTCATTGGGCAATTTGTCCAAAATATTCTTCAAACGATGCTTCAATAACTCCTAACTCAAATGCTTAATGTTGTCGAGCTTTCCTAGCATATGTTCCCAAAAGCTGAAATCAATGACAGCAGGCTATTCAGAAAAGTTGATGAAGTTCTTCTTATACCATTCCAACAATAGAAGCCTCATGGACTGGAACTGAATCCTGTTGGAAGCAAAAACAGCAATCTTTTACATACAATGAATTAGTACAAGTCTTTAAATGGCTTTTCTCTTGACAATTTCTCTTTTGTAAATATCGCTAAAAAGCGTGCCGTTCGACTACTATTTACTGGCTAGTATATCTCAAAACCATGGTCTATAAATAAGATCATTTTGCATGCTCGAAGATACCTCCAGAGTAATCAATGTTTCGTGCAAAAACTAATCTTGCTACCAGCGTGCGTTTTCAGCAGCAACCGAGAGCTTACTATCCTGCTACTAGTTGAATCCATTGTAGGTGTTTATAGCTGAACAGAAAACTGACTGTTTTTATTTGGAATAAATTGACAAATAAATGACAAAATTGTGAAATAATTATCATATATTTGACACTCGTGGCAAACTTCCGGACACCAACGTGGCTTTGAGGTCACCTTTCACTGATTGGCAACGGATCTGGAAAAACGTCAGCAGCTTCAAACTATCATCACATCAAAGGTCGATGATTCTAGCCTGCTCATTCTACTCCAGGGTAGAGACTCTTGGATCATACTAATGCAGGCTATAGAAGCCATCGTTCCAAACCACAACCTAAACTTCCCATCCCTCCTCTTGCCTATTTTAAGTCACATTAGTATACGTAAGAGGATTCCCATCCTACGTTTGTTTGCAAATTACATCATCTACATTGTTATGTGTCTAATTTTGCACAACTAGTTTGTACAATTGATCATTTAAAAAAACATGGTTCTCCTTTAGCCATCGTTTCAATTTTCAGACTTATTCTACAGTGATCTCTGTACTCCAAAGCGTACTTTTCCAGGCAAATTAATACAAAATTGCATTAACCCGCCGATGAAATCATTCAACTGTAAAGCTAGAATAAACCTGAACCTGATAAACCTGAATCTAATAAAAAAAAACACACAATTGAACTTCCTTGTTGAGGTCTTCGGTTAAAAAAATCTAGTTAAAACTCAACACCTTCTCTTAAGTTGCTTGCTAATCGCCTGAGGGCATGTGCATAATGATATATTGTTTTTTTTATTCACTAAATTATGCAAATACGTAATTGTGCTAATAATGGAAACAAAAGCTCAACTAATCTACGTAAAAGAAAACAAACACTCAATTTAAATGGGACATTTGAACGTTCGCTCGCTACTGTAAAAGTAACGCCATAACAATTGAGCAATCATTGCACTTCCTGTAACACGAATCCATCCATTCCCCATTTGCGATACGGTGCCTTTCTTGGGTGCCTTTCACGGTGCCTTTCTTCACATCCCCCATCCTCCCAGCCCCAGCCTTACCTTGATCTTCCACCCCTTCGTACCCGACATGCCGGAGCGCATCATTCCCAACGCTAAGCAGTAGCAAACCGCTTCAACATAGCCGCGCAGCTGCTGCACCACCTTCCCGAGCCACCCGTGCGGCAGCCCGGGCTCATAATCTGCTAGCACCGACGAGTTGCACACGGAGGAGGGAAAACCATCCACCATAGTCCACTGAGACAGCCCGCTCTATGTACGTGTGTGTGTGTGTGTGTGTGTGCTGTGTTGTTTGTCGGTATGTAAAACTGCCCCGAGCGCGAGGGGTCAAACACGTGGCTTTGTTTTTATTTACTTCACGGTCCACCACATCCCGACATCTTTGGGAAGTGGATGGAACCACAGGAGCCCGACCGAAGTTACAACGAAATGCCGCAAGAGGGCGAACTCACAAATTCAAACTCACTGTTTACTTCCAAACGGAGGTACACACTTCACTCACAAGCCGTTAATCGTTAGACACGAGTGTAACCTAGTCGTTACTTTCACCAGGCGCCAATCGACTATACTCTGCTGCCGTTGCACATTTGCAGCACTGCACCTTGGTTCAGTGTCACCATTAATGCCACACACAAAACATTCCCTTACATAATGCTGGCACAATCTGTACTGGTCGCAGCCTTGCCCGAAAGCGCGCAGTACCGGGTCCCCTTTCCTGCCCGGGCCAAGGGCAAAAAACAATGAACCACCTTTCACTACCCACTCTTTGCGTCACTTTGAATTAGATTTCCTGGCGCGTCGACCGACGGAATCGGTCACGACGCGCGGTCCCCGACACAAGCGACGCGTCTACGATGCCAAACAGCCGAACTTCAACTAAATTGAAATAAGTTCCATCTTTTTTTGCAGCATTGAAATTGAAAATATTACCCGCCATGCTTACCCGGCCCGCGCACAATCACTGTGCCCTGCTGCCCGCCCTTCGGACCCGCAACGGCTTATTGCCGACAAAATGGAGCGAACAAATATACACACAAAAAAAACAAACCATATAGACATGACACAGATAGTGTGAGCGAGCGAAACAGAACACGTTCCCCCGCCGAAACGGCAAACAACAACCGACGCCAGCATAAAGCAACGACAAATCAATGTCGCTTCGGCGTCGACTGGTATTGCTTTGTTTTGTTTTGTTTTTTTCTCTTCTTTATTTCGGGGGAAGCAAACACACAGGCCGACTGTTATGCTCTTCCCTCCACCGAAACCCGTAGCCAAGCCGTACGTTGAGACATCAAAACGATAGAAATATCGTTATGCCCGCCCGTGCTTACCCCGTGGCATCGCGCAGCACTGATTGCAGGTATGGCGGTATGCAGTCCGGCCCCCTCTGTAGCTAAACCGACCTCTGTAGTGTTGGTGTTGTTTTGGGTGTATCAGTCGTGTTGCTACCTGTTTATCGCTTGCAAATATGGATAAAATTCTGTTTTTTTTATTGGTGAGTGTGTGTGATACGGGGAAAATGTTACGAGGAAACCGGAAGTGAAATTTCTTCCGTAACAGCCTAGCATGGGCAGGTTGTGCATGTGAGGGGAGCAGTGAATATGTGCATGTGTAGTTTGGGATAGTGTAACGCATGGCTAGGGGTCAAATAAAATATGCATATGTGGTGTCATAACAAATGGAGGGGTTTCTTTTACAAGGAGTTTCAGTTTTGTTATAGCAATTTAGGGGGAAAATGTCGCACGCATATAAACAAAAAAATTAATATTTTTTTTTCTTTAAATTATTGCAAACAGATAATTTTTTTACCGCATAAAAGGTTTTTAAAAATGGTTGAATAGATAACAAAAAAATGAAACAAAATTAACAAAAAACGTTTTGTGTACAATGGAGACGCATGGTCCTTTACGATGGAGGCGCATAGTGGTTCACGTTTTTTTCCCCACTAAAATGTCACTGTGAATCATCAGGTGTCATCGATCACGCATACCCGTAAATGTCTCTGATGGATCGTCCATTACTTCGTAGATTAAGAACTTTTTTTATAAAATACATAAAATTAATAAGCAGCATTTTACTTACCCCACCAGTTGAGTATGGATCTACTCCACGCTTTTGTAAAAGTAATTTAACTACATCCTCTCTAGAGTACATGGAAGCAATATGTATCACATTGTAATTGTCCTAAAAAAGGAGAAAAAGGGTAAATAAATAAATTGTTTCTACGTATTTTCAGTGATACGAGGAACCATAACGTGTTTCAAGTATTGGTTTTTAGAGCGCATAACAACCCCCGTGATGAATTATTCAATATTGTGGGGCTTCTAAACCTTATGATGAAAACGCTAAAATAGCTTGCTACAAAAGTGTTTTGTTATTAGAAAAAAGAGTTTCAGCTCTATTGTTGGCAGACATCCAGTGGGAGCTTATCGCATAAAAGCATCTATTCATACCATACACACACACAGCTACATGCACATAAACCGTGCAATGGGATTATGCATGTTTTCATGCTTAAACTGTACAACAACAAGCCTGACGGTACAGCCGAAACCATTTCCTTTCGTATATTATTACTTGCTTATCACCAACCAAAGATCAACGGCGCTCTCTTTTTCATGTTCAATCTGAAAGCTCACGCGAGATGTTAATTTCCCAAGAAAAGCTTGCACCAGCAACTCGAAATGGAGCGGCTCGAAACGAAAACAGTGAAAGGTCATATTTTCGGCGAACATGGCTGCTTGTTGAGTGTGTGTGTGCACCCTAGAAATTACACGCTTTATCAGGAGCGAGGATCAAACGCTAGCCGTGACTGTGAAT
Source organism: Anopheles quadriannulatus (assembly GCA_000349065.1). Classification (NCBI taxonomy): domain Eukaryota; kingdom Metazoa; phylum Arthropoda; class Insecta; order Diptera; family Culicidae; genus Anopheles; species Anopheles quadriannulatus. The sequence goes on along the minus strand of KB667811.1, from coordinate 579,343 downwards.
GCTGTTTGTTCCATAAAAAAAAATCCTTAAAAAGGTTGTTAAATTGTGTTATTCTCCATTTTAATTCACAGAAGCAAGCTTAAAAGCAGTAAAATCTTACAAAAACCTTCTGCATGCTTCTGGCTAATCACTTTGAAAGCTCACATTAGCAAATCCATATCAATCAAAAGCCAATCCCTGCATCCGGTAATTTAAACCCAGCGTTTGTGCCTCCCAATGCCAATCTGGCCAGAGCCAATTTCCATTAACCTAAAAACCTTAAAAATCCCCCCCCCCCCCACTTACCCCATGGTTGGCGCGCTTCGATGACGGCAAATGGTTCTAATTAGATAAGAAAGCATGCTGTTTTTTTTTTGCTCCACACATCATCCGGCACACAAAACTCCGGCTCCACGCGAGAAAGGTGCGCCAGGAAACCACCGCCAAACATGCAAAGTTCATCCGAAGCTCGCTGGGTCGGTCGGTAAAGTTAAGCGAAAATAGGCACATCACATTCGACACACGATCAAAGCTTTGCAGTTGAAACTACCTCGAAGCTGCGAGATTGCCTCGACACGCGACAAACCATCCTTGAACTCGAAATGCTCGAAGCCCCGAAGCTTAAGATTTTATTTCCAAAACATCCAAACACCATTGCCTGCAAACGATGCTTTATCTTATCAATTGTACAAAACTTCACTTTGCAATTAAAAACCTCCAGTTCGCCAAGTTCCAAATTTGGCATTTGAACACGTCTGCCGAATTTACCACTGCGGCTAAATATGCTAAATAGGATGTGAAATAAGGATGGAGGAAGGTGTTTTAGCTTCCTTCCACTAGCGGCCAGCGTTCGAGATGTTATTTATGGGCGCAGTGAACGAAATTTGATAAACCTTTGGCTTCCGTAGCGCTTTCCTGGATTTATTTTTAAAATCCTTTTTGTTCACCCAGCCACAAGATAAGTTTCTCTGGGCAAAACGGAAACGGTTAGTGTAGTAAAAAGAAAACTCAATTTTTGCGGGGAAAACACGCTAAACCTGTTGCGCTAAAACCCAAAAATGCCATGTCCATGCCGGACCCCAAATCTCTAACCACTTTTGCCCCTGTAATGATTGTGATGACGATCATGCAAATGAGCCGCGTTCCGTGATTGCCCCAACCGTGTTTAGCATGCTGTGACCGGGACCACAAAGGCAAAACGGCGTCCGAAAGCCGAAACTTTACCTCGCAGCACGAACTATACTAGCACCTTTCGCTTATATACTACTCCATGTAGTGGATTTTGTTGTGGCTACCCTTAGGCGCTTAGTGTTAGTGAGCTCGGGCAAACATTCTACACCTCTCGCTCTAGCACCGTCGCTAGGAAACTTTGGCCCCCTTTCGCATGTGTTTGTGTTGCTTTGTGCTGAAAGAGGGGAAATTTCCCGACCAACACTGTTTCAAAAGGTACGCTGCTCTCGTATGTGTTTGTGAATTTTCGCCAGCAAACAAACAAAAAAAGCAGCACGAGGCACCAAACTTTCTTGGTGACAAATTGGAAAGTTTCCACCGACCGACACGCTTATCGGTTGATCTTTGTCGATAAAATAATTCCAAATGATGTGCGTTGCTTTGCAAAATAGAATCAATAAAGTTCAACTATTTCGCAATCGACCATCGACTTGTCTGGAGGACAGGGATTTTTTGTGGAATTTAATTCAAAGTCAAGACAATCTTAGTAATTAAAATAAAGCCAATTAGTCGTATTTCAAGATCCAATTTTCCTACCAATAATTATAAGACATGATAAGGTGCTCGTTACCAAACGGAAATGACACTCCTCATTTGCTAATCTGCCTATGACAAAGCTCCCCATCATTAATCCATTTACTTGACCTTCTCCTACGACACATAAACGCTGGTCCGGAACCCCTAATCTTTCCACCAATAAATCATAGTCCAATTTCTATGAATCATCCCTTACGCCGTCAGCCACTGGGAGAGGCATTGATGTATCCCTTACTTTGCTATCTTTCTCGCAAGACATCAACGCCCACTAAGCGAGCGCCCAGCCTGTCACCCAACTGTCTCCTACCCCGTGCGACCACACACAACGAACCAAACAAAATAAAAAATGATGTCAAGGTAGTACCACCCACAGCCCGTTCATCAACGAAACGAAAAGACCTTACTCGCTGTCACAGCCACCGGGGTGTGCTGCCCCTAATGATAGAAGACACGGCTGGTCGGCTGGCCGGCTGGCACCCCTTGAAAAATCTCCCGTCTAACAAAATTGAAATTGATGTCGGTTGTGTCCGGTCCGGGATGGTGGGGAGAGTGTAATTTTATGCTTTGCATTTCACGGCTACCTTCCTTTGTGGGTGTGGTGTGGGCCACCCGGGGAGTGAGCTGAAAATCCTTGAAGCTCCGGTGGCAGAAGGAGTTCGGCGGCTGGTCAACTTGTTGATTGATTTCGCGCACGCATGCAATGTGCACGGTACCGTTCCACAGGAGTTGCAGCGGCAGGATCAATATTGCCAGTGTTCAAACATTTTTGGTGGTGGATTTGTAACCACAACGATCCCAACGATGGGAGTGACATTTTGGGTTCCAAACAACTTTCTTATTCAAACAAAGAAATCAGACTTTAACAGTCAAACAGTTTTAACATTTTTTAAGTATTTAATAAATGATAAAAATCAAGGTATTTTAAAAAAAGGTTCTCAAAGAAATAAATTGCCACAAAGCAACTATACGCGTCTTTCCCGCTTGTGCGTCAATCTTCGAATGACGCTTATCTGTTTATTCCGAAGGTAATTACAACTATCGCGCAAATGACGTTTATGATCTAAACTTAAGCTAAGTTTACATGTGCATGTTTTCAGTATAATCGTTCTCTTCTCTATTTGTTACAAGACTGTTCATTGACTGTTCGATCGAGCATACATTAGCTAACATTACTCACATTGTTGTTTATACAGGGTTTCCCACGATTTATTGGTTAGTTTCCATCAATTTTTGGTGGGTTCCCATATTTTTTTGGTGCGTTCCCACGATTTTTTTGCCGTTTCCCAGAATTTTTTGGTCCGATTGTATTGATATCCAATCGGAAAATCCCAATAAATTATGGGAACGAACCAAAAATCTATGGGAATTGATCAAAAAATCGTGAGAATTGACCAAAAAAGCGTGGAAAATCCTGTATGCATTTTTTGCAACAAGAACCCAAACTTTACGATTTTTTTAAATTTACGATGATTGTATCCAATTCGTAAGATTAAAGATTCGTGGTGTGTGAACGCAAAAATATTGGCGAATCTTTTTGTGACACTTGTTACTAAAGGAAGGGAAAAGATTCGTGAGCAAAGATTTGGCTTGTGAAAACGTACCTATTCTCTTTTATCACACACAGCTACACTCGGCTGTGGTTGTCGGTTTAATAGGATCAACTACGATTTCAACATGTTCTCTTGCAACTGCGTCGGAAGTTTGTTAGATAAATTCGGTATGTCTACTAAAATATCAAGTGGTATTAGCTTCTACATGCCATCAACTCGCAATGTATTCTAGTTTTATACTGATAAGCTTGATACTAGTAATAAATCAAATATTCTTTTTATCTTTGCCTATCCTTTGACAGGTATAATTATTTATAATTGATAGAACATAAAACAATTAGACAAAAACAAGATATGTCACTAGTGATCATTAATAATACTAAATAAAATGCATTTAAACTGTTCAGGTGCCCTTACAAGGAATTAGATTCAGGGGCATAATTTGGTAGGCATAAAAGAACAGTTAAGGATCAAGCTGACTACTAAGCTATTATACTTTGTGAATATTTTGTAATTATAGCTAAAGATTTAATTGTTGAATTAATACTTTTTCGTTAGAACAGGGCCACAACCTCTCAATCAAATCATAGTGATACCTTTAATTATTCACTCAACAGAGCTTGTAACAATATCTTAGGATCTTCCTTCAGAAACATAACTAAAAAAAGGATAACCATAACTGTAACTTGGTCTTTGTTGCTTCAAGAATCGAATTGATGGTGAAATCGATCCTAATTAGAAATGGATATCCAATAGTACATTGTTCATGTCGAAGCAGCAGGCAATCCTCCGGGGAAGAACATTTCATAAAACTGTTAAATTAATAAGCTAAGATTCCAACAACCACGACTGGCTAGATTCTGAGAAGCAGTTCCTCGTCTCCCGAAAAAGGAAGGTCTACTTGGACCAAGACTTTGCATTAACACTTGTTGTAACCTTGTACATGGAAAGCGATATGTTTAAAGCGACCCTCTTTCGAGCACAAACCGAAAAAAACACTGCAGTGGAGCAAGATAAACATCAAACTCAGAAATAAGCAGGAAGTACCGACTCCAGACAACACAAAATTACACGTAAACTGTCAAAACGTCATGTGCGAAGGACAAAAGTGTAAGCTAACTAGCGATAACTAACGACTAAGCAACTAAGCACACACACGAAGGGACTGCCGAACGAGGTCATGGGCTGGACAGTCAGTGGGTCAGACAGACTAGAAGGTTTGTTCTTGGAACAAATCGATCGTTTTCTTTTCCAAAAATATTATTGTTGAACAAAAACTGTGGGTAAATTTCTTTAAAAAATTGATCTTCTAGATACTTCTGCTTAAGTTGAGTATCATTTGTCAGCGTACCAAATCAGTCCGTCAACCAAATCAGCTCATTTGCATCACCTACGCCCACCCCGACCAGAAAGTGGGTAAAGTTCACCGAAGTAAAAAAAAGTATTTCAAGTGCTCACGATTCGGTTCAGGTTCGATCCGTGCGTCAAATAAGAGGGGAAGAAAAGAACAAAACGTAAAAAAAAACTAACCGATTTCTTCGCTTTTCGTGGGTTTCATTACCACGAATACGTTTACACCACCTTCGTTCGTGAGAGGCGGTTAAAGGCGAGCGCGAGCGTACGCGATAACGAATTAGTTTTATTTACAGCGCCCCACGTCGTCCTTATCCAGGTGAAGTTCAACGAATGCTCAAACCAAATATCCTTCCTACCCTCCTGTCGAACCGGTGGCACAGGACGGACCTTAGATGACCTGTAGCGTAGGCTACTACCATGCGTCATGCCAGCGAGCTAGCCAGAATTGACTGTTTTATTACTTCACCCGCCATGGAGCCTTTGCTAACGGACAGCCGAGCTTGTTGGCGGGTGTGTGCGTGCCTTATCGGCGTTTTATGCCCAATTGCGGAATGCATTCGTTTGAAACATTTGAAGGGCACAGGATTAGGCAAAGGATTTTCCCACCATTGCGAAATACGTCCAACGTCGTCCGGGTCAAAGAACAAAGAAATCAAGGAACCCCGCTTGCCCACTACACTAAATACTCACATTGTTCCGGGCGCCGACGTCCGACCCGAGCTCGATCATCCGGTCCAGGATGGGCGTCCGATTATCCTTGACGGCGAACATCAGCGGCGTCATGCCGGTGGCCTGCGGGAGAACGGGAAGAACAAAGAGCAAACATTCCAGATCAGTAAAACGCGAGCAATTGTTAGCGCAATTTAATTATTCAGCAAATTCAGGGAAGGAGTTTAAAATTGGTCAATAATAATGGCTTCCGGGAGGTAATATTTTTCAACCCCCCCACACCCCCACCCCCAGTGACCCGAGCGACATCAGGACGCGACAGTTTTTCCTGTACGGTGTGTTCCACATTTTGCTGCCATTCCCGCTACCCACTTCCCGATTCCTCTTGTCCGGTTGCCATTTTCTAGTATCTGGTGGCCTAGATCTTGCCGAGACTTTCGCCGTGATTCGTGTGTTTTGAAGCATTTCTTGCGTGGTTCGGCCACTAACGCACGCCCTGGGGAGGCGTCTTTTTGCATGCAACACAAGCCGCCGTACGCCACTAATATTCCATGCGTCACTACTAGCGTGCAATCTGTTATTTCATCTACTTCGGGGGAAGTGGGGCTTCAAACCACACCACGGCATGAGCCATCAGTCAGGCCCGGTCAAACGGTTCGTTCGTTCGTTCGTTGACATAGTTGACCAAGTGGCCTTTATAAGACTCTTTGTTTTTCACTCCTTGCTAGCTTGTGGTGCACGAGGTGAACAAAAACAACCTCATTTTAAAACGCACGAAAGGAAAACCCCCAAACTTCTTCAGAAAGCAGCCTGATCTCGTGGAGAATGGTTTATGGGTTTTTGTAACGATGGCGTAGGTTCTTCCCGGTTTGCTCCCGGTTCCGTTGCATTCAACAAACGGCGCACCGTTTCAGAGTTGCGTTTTTAGAATATGCAAATACCGGGAGCCACTTCGGGTTGCTGCTGCTGGTCCACTGGTTGCTATTTCGGTTTAATTTATTCCCCATTCGTGTTTTGCCCACTCTGCAACGCACTGCTGCTGCTACTGGTACTACCACTGCCCTGGGGGGGAACGGGCGGTTCGCCAAAGGTGAGACAGTTTTGCATACTTTACGCGGCAATGCATCCATCGGCGGAAGTGAAAATTCAAATGCTTTCTTTGCTATTACTATTTGCACGCTGTCGGCGGCCATTCAATGGCGTGTGAAGTGCGTGTCAATTGTTTCTAGTAGAGAGGGGGGGGGGGGGAGGGTGAGGAAACACTAGTGTAATGGAGTGCCCTAGTTAAAAGCGTGAACTGGTGCAGTACAACTTGCAAAGCACAGGGGTAGAGATTACAGACAGAAGGGTCGTGAAATAAGATATGTTACTTTAGTTTTCACAACTACTGCATGAGTTTAAGACACCTCTACAATTCATTGTTTTAAGCGTAGGGTCAAAAACCGTCTTGTTAGTAAAACAAATACATATGGAGTGAAAGAAGGCAGAGTCAAATGAAACAATTTCTTATTAGAAAAAATGGCAAATACGAATATTATAGGCTCTACGGTGAACTTACTTCTAGGCCTTACAATGAACGTATTTTCCGGTATTCTATTTTTTCACGTAACCAAATTTACATCATTCTTTTTCTTGCTTTTATCTATTTTGATGGCCTAAATGAACATCAGGACACTGGCTGTGTATTACAATTTACGTACTTTATGTAACATTATCATATAGTTCAAGAAATAATTGAATGAAACATTCATCACCTTTGCAAAAGTACTCAAACGATTGTTCCTTCTTCTTCCACTTCTTGTCATTATTGATACAATGAAATATTCTTTCCTACTATTATTTGGCCTAGTTTTGAACGTGATTTCTGTAGTATACGCCATTTCACCATACAGAGCCTCCCAGCGGTTTTTGGGCTTTTCCCACGATGTATAGACATCATGTCATAATTTATGATACAAATGATTAAAAAAAAAGGAAAATTCGCAATATATCGCATGACATATGCAAAAAAAAACGCGAAGCATCCAACAATTTTTTGGGATACAGACAAAAACTCATGAAAGATATTTTTGGTTTGCCCTTTGCTTGTCCCAAATCTGCATTCAGTTTAAAATGAACAAAAAGAGAAACGGGCAAGACTTATCTAAATATATTATGATGATAAAGAGATTACATATACTCTTAGAAGAATAACTAGCCCATATGCATCTAATCTTCTTCTTCTTCTTCTTGTGGCACAACAACTGCTGCCAGTTAAGGCCTACCGTACCCACTAATGAAGTGAGCTTGGCTTTCAGTGACTAATTGTTACCATATCAGGATAGTCAGTCCTACGTATGGGGGCACGGTCTATTCGGGGCTTGACCCCATGACGGGCATGTTGTTAAGTTTTACGAGTAGATGACTGTACCACCGGCCCCAATATGCAACAGACTGGCCCAATATGCGTGTAATAGGTGTGAAATAAATGGATAAGTTGTTAAAAGAGAATTAAAAATCTTAATTTTACTTAATTTTTATCGAGACAAAGCAACTTCTACGTTACGCTAAGGCTGACACCTGAATCCGTAGCAGACTTTATCCGGAATGACACTTTCAGGGTTCGTGGTGAACTATTATACGTTTCATAAAGTGTTATTGACTGAGTATTGAAAACTCTCACTTGAACAATGTACAAAATCTTCTAAAAACATATTCTTCATTTACTCTTACTTATTTCCTTGAATTTTATTTATTAGAGGATGTTGGTCGATATTGCTATAACAGAATACATAATAGTTTCAGAACTCTGGAAAGATTACGTTTCATTCCAACATACGAGATAAAGAAGAACAATCAATTAGATGTTTCAATATGTTTAGGTTACTTTTCTACAGCACATTAGACTACAAAAATTCTTGCAATTATCATTTGCAATCATTTACATGTGCTATGGCTCAATGTACTTTATGGCTAATTCTATCAATTGAGAAGTTGAAGTACATCCTAATGAGAGTGATAAAACATTTTTAAATGTTTAATGGCACTTATCTAAGAACTAGTACGGAGCAGTTTTACAAGGGTATAACAATTTAATTACTTTTTTTTTAATTTACTTTATTCTTGCCTTAGTCCTAGACTTTACATTCCGTTTGGAAGGTAAATGATCCCACATATACTATTATTTAGTCTTCAGTTTTGTACAGTTTAGTGTTGCATTTTAAAAAGAAACATAACCAAGTATTCAACCTGTTAGAAATGTAATTCACAAGAGGAAATAAAGCGTTCCAATGGCAGTTTACATGCATTTCCTCACGTCAAAGCCAAAGCATATAATAAAATATTAACGCACGACTTCAACCAATACACATCCGGACGGTGAAGCAACTGTGCGAAGCTCTACCAATATACATTACCCACAGGCTGTCTTATCTACCAAACGACAGCGCATGTGACAAATCGTCCAACAACGGCAGCAACTTCCCCTCGGAACGCCTATTGACGCAGGCGGGAAACTGTCGGAGATTTAAATGAATCCACACGCTAGAAATCGATTCACTCATCGGTTGGGAAAAATCAAGTTCGTGTAAGAATAAACAAAATTGCTTCAGTTCATTTTATGTTCAAAAAAAGCGATTCGTTCTCCACGTCGTGCGAGCTGGGCAGTTTGTAACTTTATGTTACTGCTCCTTTTCAAGGCCGTCTCTCGCCTATCGTGGTGCGAAATTCATTAGCATTTCTATTTTAATCAAATTGCCAAAACCAGTGTTCCAGTGTGTTGGAAACGGTTAACCTTCATCTTCTCATCTTGTGGACGGTTGAAGTCAACGGAAGGTTGAACAGCAAATCGCAAGCCACACGTACACCATCCATCCATCTCCATTAGGCGCCAGGGTATGGCACCGAACACATCAAGCGCACCGGGGTTAAGCTCACCGGTTAATCACGCACAAACACACACACACACACACAGCTTTGTAATCATAATTAAAACATAATCAGCAAACCTTCGCACGGGTCAATCGCTTGTTCCGACACGGTCCACAGCGAGCTGTCCGAGCTCAAGGGATAAGGAATGAAACGTCAAGTCGATAAAAACGGAAACAGATTTCTTACGTACCGCGGCAGAAAAGGTAAGAATAATATTTTCCGTTGTTCCATTTAAAGCCTTCTAGGCATGACATTCACCAACAACTTCTGCCACTACTGCATGCAGATATGGTGCAGTTTTGCTGCACTTTCATGACCATTTTCCTCTCCTACAAGGGCGCTGAAGTGGTGTGACCTTTTCACCGATAAAAATGGCCTTTCAATCTAGAGAGTGGTCATATTTTTCTGCCATTTCTTTTTTCCTTGGTCCGGTTAGGTCCGCTGCTCCGATAAGAAGGTCATAAGATGCGGTGCGCTATATCAAGATCTACCATTTTTTGTTAAAGTCCTTTCTTTGGACTGCAGGCAAATATGAAACAGTCATAAAATAAGGGGCCACGAACACAGCACAAGGCAGTAAAGAAATATGTTTTACACTGGAACTGTGCGATTGCAATCAGTTTCACCCGAACCAGGCAACCTCATTGCGCAACCGGAGTGACCGGATCACTTCAAACGGTCACTACAATTTCTATGTTTTTTATATTAATTGCACACTGGAAATGATGGCTATTTGCAAGCCAGAACTAAAATTAGCTCACTATGAGCATGAAGCTACAGCCGACATTTGAGGTCATTCGATGTACCGTTGTGCCGAGCGGCAATAGAAATAATGGAACACTTTTATCATCTTACGGCCACGGCACATTACGGTGAACGACGACACACGCGTGAACGACCCCCGTCGTGTGATCTGATTTGGGTGACGCATGCGATGCTTTAATTTCGCCAACATATTTAGCTCCAGTTTCGTCCGCCCGGCTCCCAGACATCCATCATACCCAAACCTGCCAATTAGCTGGTGGTCGGTCCGGTTCCTCGGCTTTATGATTGCCGATTAAAATAGCCCACCAATTAACGAATTCGTGAATACACCGTCTTACACGAGAGCGAGACGCTATACGGGCTATACGCTCCGAACCGAAAGCAAGTCATATCAAATGACCCCTCCGTCCTCCTCTTCTCTAACCAAGTATGGTGTACTGTAACGGGAAAATTGTTTCTTTTCATCTACTTTCCGCAAGAAACAATAAGCGTCGTGCGTGTGTCGTGACCGCGACAAGTATGGCCGGACCCAAAAACCGCTTCTCATCGTACACAATACCGCCGCCGCTGATGCGTGAAGCAAAGGACCCGCACATTTGCATGTAGGTTTGCGCCATTTTCTTCGCGTTTCTTCCTTCCACACCCCCCGGTGGTGCTGAAAACGGTAGAGGAATCATTTTCCAACGGTCGTTGGAATAAATTTCCTAGCCCCTGTGAAGGAGTGAACGTTGCTCGCATGTGAGATGGCCAACGCTACGCGAGCAACGGGACTATAACTTTAATCGAAACTGACCAGTGCCACACTGGTGGCCGGCCCGGTTCGGGTCATTCGAACGAAAGCTACGGTGGACTGGAGTTATGTGTCGCCATGTTTGCGAAACCAATAAATTCTTTCCGTTTCTTTTTTGGTTTACGGGGTAAAGGAGCTTTACACTCTGTCTTTAGGTTTCTCGGCCGTGGTCAACTGGAGGACGACTGTGTGGTGCTATTTTCGCAGCACGGGCGTGGGAATGTGGAAACCGGCGACAGTTTAAAGTGATTGCGCAATCAGTCGAAAATAGGTTTGCGGTGTTGAAAAGGAAGGAAGGCCGGTCCCGATTAGTGGAAGGAGGGGGGAAAGGTCAATGATCAGGAAATTATTCGGGAAGCACCGTTTGGAGCAACGGTCAATAAAGGTAGACATTGGGAAAAAACACCCATAAAGGAGGTTCAAGACGAGAGTTTTCAGATTTAGTAAGGCTAAATAATGGGTTTTGTGTGGCTAAACTAGATACTAAACATTCATTCATATTCTTATGCAATATTTTTTAAATTAGTGAATTATACAAACATAACATATTTAATATACTTTTCTATAAAACTCCTAATTTGGATTCAAAATAAATTGAGGCTAGAACTTGTAAAATTTATGCTGCATCTCCCGTCTATTGATATACTTTTCTAAGCGTGGGTGAACGCTAAATATGCCAGTATCTTGGATATAATAGGACCATTATGAGAATAACTGGGCCAGTATCTTGAATATAATAGGAGCCCTATGATTATTCTTGTATGTTTTTGTTATTTTATTTTATAAGCTATATAATATATATATTTTATATATATTTTATGAAATATTTCATTAATCCTTGAAAGAACTGTCAGTAAACCTAAATCAGCTTCTTTAACCTCCTACTATTTTACTATTAATAAACCCAGATGAGATAAACTACCAGTAAAGCGAACTCAAAAAGCTGAAGTTCTATGTCATATACAGTAATTATCCAATGCACGCTATCGTACGGGATTAAGCACAATAACGTATCTTGAGTTTTCGCGCTGTAGCAGATTCCTATTGAAAAAGTTTGATACTGCCAGTTCGGGGGTCAACAATATCACAACGGAATTTTTGATTTAATTTTATTATTAAAAACATCTTACGCACAAATTCGATGTAACATACTTTTCAAACATTGGTGAAATTCTAAAAGAGCATTAAATATTAGAATATTTTCAAAATACACATGGAGTCATCAAATTTAGAAGAATCGTGTACTACAAATTCGCGTAAATCGAGTATCGCTTACTGCGGATAATTGCTCTACTCAGAAACGAAAATTTAAGTATCATCGAGTTCATCCTAAACAGTTTGATTCTATTTTTACCGTGATTATGGAATAGAATAGAGTATTTTGTTGCAAACTGTCCACTAGGCAGATCTTTGATCTGCATTCAACGAATTGTGAATCCAACTACTGAAACTCGTATAGTTGATAATACTATGCTGTATTAATCGTTGTACATCTCCATATAATAAAAGGAAAGTCTACTGATACAAAGGAACGGTAAGACACATTCTGAATATAGGTATAGTATCGCTGAGCAGATTGTTTGAGACATACAGCTTGGATAAAAATTGTGCTAAAGTTTAGTTAACAATAATACCAAAAAATAGAAGCACCATCGTGTTACTTCAATGCAACTGTTATTTCAATAAAGTTGCTTTCGCAATTTGTACCCAATGGTTCGAATAACGCAACCAAGCCCTATGACATGACAAAGCACATGCTTAAGAGTGGCATAACACTGTTCTCAAGGGAAAACAAACTCATCGAAGATTTGATCGTCTATCAACTGATCTTTGATCAGTGAAATAATTAACAAAACGAACAACATAAACAAATCCAATCATGGGACAGTTATTATTATTATTATTATTATTATTATTATATTATTTATTAACGTTATCGGGCAATAGGCCTAAATAACAGATACAAATTCTTAGTATTACAAATACAAATTAATTAGTAAACAACTTAAACATAAATAACGCTAGTCCTTTACAACTGACGAAGGTGAGAAACAGGGATATGAAAATCTGCAGATGATTCAAGTCTATTGTAGCTGACACACATTTTAATTA
>KB667811.1:440272-555214 GCA_000349065.1 Anopheles quadriannulatus | reverse complement strand
AGACGGCACCGCGCAGCATACGGAGGAAGATTATTGCGATCCTGCCAGGGAAGTAGGCGTAGGGCATATCTCGTGAGCTTACGTTGAATCGCCTCATGCCCGTCTTCTCGTAGCTAAACAAACTATTCGGCTCCGTGGTACTTGCCAAGAAGTCTCGAAAGCCTGTATAGGCTGGCGTGGTCATGCTTCTACGGTAGGTTGCTACGTCAAGAAGAAGAAGAATAAGAAGATCTTGCTCTGAAGCTCAATCTATGGAGATCTATGAATTCTTTGAAATTCATGAATCTCTAGAGATTCGAGATCAGTAAATCTTGAGATTGAGATTATTGATTTTTGAGATCTTTCCTATTGAGATTCAGATTAATATTGAAATTCATGTTAAATAATTTCAAAGATTCATTTAGAATAAAAATCCGAATCAGATTTACTCACCATTAGTCCATATGAGGCTTGAGCACACCCGCCTTTCCAATTGTGATGCTAAACTTCCAAACTAATAATAAATAATTATGATTCCTTGCAGTGCTGGTGTTAACTATTGACTAATAATAATGATTCTTTGAAGTGTTTAAGCTACATTAACTAAGCTCAACCCAATAACATCAAACAACTTCGCAATAATTGCGTTGTATTCAAACGTCAAACCTCAAATCGATCTTGAAAATTCTGATTAGATACGTTTAGGCTATCAAACTATCTATAAATCACCCCGCACTTTCTCAAGCACCGTATCTTCGTCATCATCATGTATTCCACTACAAAGCCATCGTTAACCCCAATTTCCCGCCTCCTCCCAAAAGGATCAAAAGGTACATCCACGGTACAAAGCAAATCGCACGTATGTTTGTGTGAGTTGCGATTCGTTCCGCAGAACTGCATGTAAAAGGATACATTGCCTGCCTGGTGCGCAAAAGGAGGTCACGGGGTGAAGTGAAAAAAACGCCCGAAAAATCCGAAAAGAAAATCAGCGACCACAGAAATCATCAACCCACCCATCCATTGTGTCCCATTCATCGCTGCCAGACGATAAGAATCCTTCGCCAAGGCAGCCAATCATCGTGTGTAGACACAGAGACACACACACACACACACACCCAAACACATCAGCAGCCGTAAACCATGAACGAAACCACCGCCATGCAGCAGGTCCGAATCCTTGCTCGATGAAGCGTCTTTTCTGCTTCGACGAAAGCTCCTGGCTCACACAGGTAAGAACGCGCGACGCGACTGGCAACAGACAGACAGACGCAGCGAGTGATTTGGATGCGATTATCGTTCTATTAGTCAGGCCTCCAGCGGGGGGGAAGTTTGATCGTTTACTATTTACCATACATTCGGTGGACGGTGGTGTAGTTGGCAAAAAGAAACACTCCAGGACGATTTAGGGGACTTTCCTTGGGTTTTCCGCACGCTCATCCTGCACAAAGTAGGACATTCTCTTACGGCGTAGTTGAGAACAAGTGCAAACAGGTCTCGAACGGGGTTCAATAATACCTTTTGCGTGGACAAGGAGACCAGTGCAAAGGTACTTTTTAAGGGATGTATCCAACAATCCAAAGTTTTAGAACGAGACCTTTAAAAAGACAAATAGCACCACCAAGCTAAGCGGGTCCCACGTCGTCTAGACTAGGTTTACAACGTTTCGTTCCATTCCGACTACACCCAGGCAAGGTTATCGCTCTTTAGAAGGGACTTTTAGGTGTGTGTCATGGTTGTTTGCTCATCCGTTTTGTTTGTTGGTAGAGGAGCGTTGATTTTGGCAGTTTTCTCAAGCAATTGCCCCTTTGGCACCCTGGGATAACGTTGTTTTCTACTCTTTATCTTGAACAAACGATCCTTTACCCAATGTATCGGTTTTATTATAGCCCCGTTGCTGGGCACTTGAGATGTTCTGTTTTTTTAGGTAATATGATAAAAAAGCAAACTTCTTCCTGCATAAAAAGTGGTGGCGCTTGTTCTTTAGCTTCTACAGCACTACCCGTGATCGTCTACGTCAATGATCGTGCTTTCGTTTTCAATAGGGGTTTTTCTGTGTACAATTTGCTACCCGTTTTGTGACCGATCGTGTCATAAACCGTTCCAAACCGTTATCATACCTGCCCGGCAAACTGGTTCAGTACCTAGATCACGCTTTGACCTTAACTGAATTCCTAACGATCGTTCGACAACACAAAAAATAGAAAAGCGCCCGCGTTCCCATTGCGAACTTCGAGTGAATAAACAATCGCCCAAGAGGCCAATTCTAGAGCTGACTTGTTAGATAATCAGCTGCGTTTGGAGTTGATGTTTGCACACACACACACAAGTACACACAGAGAACCGCTTGTAAACAATCTTATCAAATCAGCCGGTAAAACACAGTTTGTCGGACGGTCGGCATCGGACGCTTCGCCACAGACCTAAGGACGGCTCTATTTTTAATAAGGGGGGCCGGTTTCTTATTCCTACCACGGGAGGGTTTTCTTTGCACTTCGCTCAACTCCATTCAACTTTACGACCACCGATAGCGCGTATATTAAGAACCCACCGGGGAGGGGTGATAAGAAAGGGCACGCCATTTATGACGCGCCGTCTGATAGTACTGAAACTGCAACGATTACGCGGCGCGTTTAGTTAGTCGGTGACTGCCGGTGCGCGAACAGCAGCTCCCTCGATCACAACAAGTGGTTAAGCGTTCGTCTGTCACTGTACGCAGCCGGACACGCAATTACGCGAAAGTGCAACGGTGCATCAAAACTGCAGTGTGTTTGTGCATTTGACCTTGTTGCTCGGGGCGCGCTTGTGTTTCCGCCTTTTTTGACGGTGACGGAGGCATCATGGCATCATTACGTTTGCTTGCCCATTACCAATACCAGCGTGCGGCTTGGTACAGCAGGTAAGGGGTGAAGAGGTTTGCCCAAGCCCAACGATCGACGTTCGTTAGTGACGGATGGGTATTGGAGGGGTGTTACACATCATGCTCATGATCACAAACGGGCAGCATGTACAGTGAGTTTGTCGAGATGCCGACTGCCCAGCAAGCTGATGTTTGTCGATTGAATAATTCTGTCTATTTTGAATGTGTGTATGAGCTTGTCAGCTGAGAATAACTGAAAATGGTGCTAATTGAAAGAGGAAATAAGTGCACAAGACAGAGGCGTGCGTGAGGCAGTTTTGGATATATATTCGATTGAATTGTGATGATGTTACGTTGCATATTGTTGTTATTAAACACAACTTCCCCAAGTTTTAAACCAGCAAAGTGTATCTTCTTTGAAGAGTAAGCTAACAAACTGGCCATAGCATTGTCGTCATAGTGCAGCGTACTAAGTGCTAATTGAAACATACTAATTGAATAAAAATTGAATGATGATGTAGGGTTAGGAGTAATGCAATGATACAATCGTTGCGTGTATGGTAGTGGTCGATGTCTATTATGGGTTCAAATTTTGCATCGACATAAGCCATCTCAAGCCAGGGTGACATTGCGTTAGGCCATATAAGAAAATAAGAAAAAATGAAACTAACGGTAGGACATTTTCTACACATTTTCAAAAAGTTGTATCTTTTCTATGGTTCATTCAGTAGTCAATATATTGCACGAATTTAAGAATGTAATTGCTGGGCGTAATTCCTAAGCCTAATGATTGAACTTCATAAATAAGAAACAGCTTACTCTCCACAAGTGAAAAACAAGAATTCTGTTTTGTGAATTCGGATGACTTAGAAGAGTAAGAATTGATTTGTTCTTAATTTTTTTTTTTTTGTAAATTATTATTATGTATAACTCCTTGAGATGTGTTCATTATTCACCCTGTCAGTTGAATGTGTGTCTGCTAGTTGCATTACTACACAGTGAAGTGAAGTGTTACCCAGTCGGATCTTCTTCACAAAGAAAGGACTGGAAGCTACAAACATTACAATGTGTATGCATCTCAACATATAGCATGTGATGTTATATAGCCAAACAATGGCTATCAAAATTCTTCTATTGATCTGAAAAGCTTTAAATATTCGCACCCTGCTGTCTGCTGGAGGATCACGTTAATTAACCACAAAACTTTTTGTAATAGATTTAATTGATAATTAATTAATTTGATCCTATGAGTTGCACAATTTCCATTGATTTTTTAGTTGTTTTCCGACACTTTTTGGATGCTTCCCAAATTGTTTTGGATTCGTACCACGATTTACTTAGCGAGGGAATTTTTTTTTAAGATTGAAAGATTTTTTGAAAATTGAAGAATGTCTATAAACGAAGTTGGTAGAAGAAGAGGACAATTTTAAAGGCTTTATAGACTTAATTGGGAACTAACGGTGCCACTGTCGTCAAGTTATACGATCTAAAAATATACCCGCGCGTGGGTTCAAATCTCCCTTACCTAGGACACTAATCAGCTACTGATAACTAAGGTAAGGCTGGACCAACTGCGATCATCATGCCTCTTAAGAAGAAAAAGTACAGATAAGGAAATAACTTTGCGATAAATTCGTGTGATGGGGGATTTTTTATGTGCAGGATATTTGACATTAAAACAAACGCGATTTTAAATCTTTAAGTTGATAAAATAGCCACGCTTACATCAGCCTACATATGATCTTACTATCGATTATAATCACTCTTACTTAAATTACTCTACAAACTACCGCACTCAAACTAGAGTCCTGCAATCAATCCGCACCCAATCAACGGACGCCACTGGAGTAGCGCACGAGAAAGCCCAAAGCTACGTCCACCATATCGGCAGCAAACCGCTGGTCTATCGCAATGTCGGCCAACATCTACGCCTGGCCGCGGAACGGTTCCCCAACAATGAAGCGATCGTGTCCTGCCATGAAGCCGGCGCCAGGCTCACGTACACTGCCGTCCTAGACAAGGTAAGCGGCTTACACTGCTCTGAACACATACACACACACACACACAGACATAGGCGTCGACAGCTTAATTAAATGCCCGAAATGCCCGGCGGCTCCTTCCGTTTCGTCCTCCGAGAGCCAATTAAGATCAATTACGCCCTCGGACGAGGACGCACTTTGGCCCCTAATTTACCATAAACTGTCCTCTAGTTGTTTTTTTGCGAATGAAACTTCACCTCACCTTTCTCTCCTTCTGTCTCGTTCGCGTTCGTGCACAGGTAGATCGGCTGGCCGCCGCCTTCCATCAGCTCGGTCTGCGGCAGGGCGATCGCGTCGGTATCTGGGCGCCGAATGGGACACTCTTCTACCTCACCAATCTGGCGGCGGCGCGTGCCGGCATGATCACGGTAAGCATACCACCACGGCCTAACGGCATTTGCCTCTTACGGTCTCAGGCTCGAGACAATCCAATCGACGTACGGTGCCACCGCCGTGTACACGTCCGGGTACGTTTCGAGACACTGTTTCGGGCCGAAGGAGAGCAATCCGTACAGGACGTACCGCTCGCTCGGGCCCACGACCTGTACCGATTGGAGCGGTGTGGCGGCCATGTTGAACGTGCAAACGCCGGCCAATGGATTGTCCCGGCGGATGCAGATCTGGCCGTACGTTTTCTCCAGCGGCACGTCCTGGTCGTTGTACGCGTCCTGGCAGCCGACCGATTCGATCGAGCTCGGGAAGCTCCGGTACAGGGTGGTACTGGTGGTGCGGGCCAGCCACCCGGTGCGGATGTAGTAGGAGGGTTTGTGTGATTTCAGGGCGGTCGAGAACGGTAGACAGATCGGTTTGATGTTCTCTAGTGGAGCAAACAATAATGAAAAAAATATATATTTAAGAAGAGCAAACACAGTTGGGTGTAGAGACGACTCACCCTGATTAATGTTCGCTTCCTGCTGCAGCCGGATCAGTGCCAGATCGTTCGCAAAGGCTGGATTGTTGAAGCCGGGATGGACGATTATCTCTTCAATCCCGACCACTTGCACCGGTGGCTGACACTCTTGCCTGCCCTGGACGAACGCACAGTCCGGATTCGTTACCGTATCATACTCTCCCAAACGTACGCCGAGTCTAACCAGAAAAGGGAAGATAAATTATACACCTTCCGAGCATCTTTCCCCGCTGGACCCCTTAACTCACATTTGATTCGCATTCGACGCGAGCGACACACACTGTGCCGCCGTCAGCACGTATCGGCGTGTGATGAGCGTCGCCTGGCACAGCACCCGCCGCTGCCCGGTGGCACTCTGCACGTACTCGATCACACCCAGCCACGGGTAGCCTTGAAAAACTGGTTTCCCATCTTCCGGCGTGCCCGGGTAGCTGTTCGCACCGCACACATCGAGCGCCAGCAGCTGCTGCTTGTTGATGACCGCCGCCGAGTACGGATTACTCTGCGTGCCGCTCGTGTACCGATTGATCCAATCGAGGTACGTGGCCACATCGCTAAACCCGGCAAAGTCGGCCGACTGACAGTTTTGGCCACTAAACGACACGATCCCCCGGATGTACCAGCGATTCTCGATCTCAAAGTACATGCCACCGCCACTGTCACCACCACAGACCGTCGTTCCTGTTCGAATTAATAGAAAGAAACAGGTTAACAGGCTCATCGAATTTGCAAGCTTTTAATCTTACACGAAAATCCTCACCATTGCGAAACCCGGCACAGAACACGTTCCGCGTCAGCACACGCCCGAACAGATTCCGATTGCTCTCCAGGCACGTTTGCGTATCGACGATCGGCATGTACGCCACGCGCAACCGATCCGCCACCTCGCCGATCTCCGTAATGCCAAACCCGACCACCGTACCGACGCGCCCGATCAGCTGCCCAATGTCCGTCCGGGCCCGGTCCCACAGGCAAACCGGCTGCACGTACTCCGTAAACCGAATGTCCGTCGCCAGCTTGATCAGCGCAATGTCGTTCCGCACCTGCGCCGCACTGTACTCCTCGTGCACGATGATCCGCTCGGCCTGGTGCTCCTGGGTGTGGCTTTCCGCCGCGTACAGGTACGTCCGGCCAACCTGCACCGACAGCCGGTCCACCGTAATGACGCCCTGATTCAGCTGCACACAGTGAGCAGCTGTCAAAACAACAATCGTAGTAACCACAGGGGCGTAGTTGGTGTGTGTTTCGGTCGGTCTTACCTGTTAAGATTGTGTTCTGATTGATGATGGCACCACCGCACTGATACATGAACGAGCGCTCGATCCGATGGAAGATGGCCGCGTGCCATGGCCACTGGCCGGAGATGGCATCCTCACCGCCGAGAATAAGCTTCGCGTAGTCGACCTTACGCTCGCCGCACCCCTGGCCCAGCACGGAATGCACTACTGTCAACAACGCAGCAAACAGCACGCCACGAACAGTCGCCATGGATACCCAGTCGGATGAACGGTTCGGTCACAACTGAGCGAAGAAAGAGTTGGCACGCTGTAGATGATGGTCGCCAAATTCTTGATACGATAGCACAAAACCTGTTCTCCTCCTGGTCTGGTTCTGGTTTTGGGGGAATTCACGCTCGTCGCGTGTTGTTTACAGTTGTCTGCTGACGCAATCGCTCAGCAGGTGCGACCCAACATCACCTTATCGCCTGGGGAAGTCTCGCTTTTTTGGGACATTGATCTTTGGATCGTTCGTTGGCGCTAAAGAGTGAGAGTGTTTATCTCTATGTCTATCTCTAGAAACAAGTTTTGTTACTTCCTGGCTACTTGAATGGACCCTTGCGATATGAACTGAACCAGATCCACGATCAGTATTTAGACCAGAATAAAACAAAAGCACTAACGAGATGAGTTCCAAGAATGTAGATTAAAAACGGTATCAATTTCGGGAGTGGTATGGAAGCAGGATTAGTTCCAACACCAGTATGGGCTCAGAATCATTTCCGAGACAGGTATTAGTTTAATTACTAATTTGGGGTTGGGATATATTCCAGGAATAGTAAGGGTTCAAGATCAGTTGTAGGATCGGTACGGAATTGGAATCAGTTCTGGTTTATTATAGTATATTTTCAAAATCAGTTCCAAGATCGGTAAAGAGTCAAGATCAGCCATATATCCGGTATATATTCAGAAATAGTTTCCAGGATTTTCAGAAACCTTATGGGTTTAATATCAATTCTAGGACCGATATGAATTTAAGGCAAGTACAACAAATACTGAGGGCTCAAAATCAGTCCCACGACCAGTATGAGTTTAAGATCAATTCTATGACCAGCAAGGATTTAGTATCAGTTACAGCTGTGCTCTCCAACCTTTCTTAGGATCACTGATCGCTTGTATGTGACCAAATCTTTCGCGGACCACATCTGTTTACGCCACGGATCACAGGTTGAAGACCGTTGAGTTACAGGACCGATAAGAGTTAGGTATTAACTTCAACATTAAGATCAGTTCCAGGGAAGGTATTAGTTCAGGATCAGCTCCAGGAACAATATGGATCCTAGCACTAGTAATGCTCTACAATCAGTATCTATTGATGTGCCCTGCAGAATGTAGATTGGCTCCTGTAAATTCAGATAGTTAAATAAAAACTTTCGCCCTCACCCAGGATCATTTTTGTACTCCCGAAAATGATTTGCCAGTAGCCCTATACCCAAATTAACTAGTGAATACTCTTTTGCAGGTTGGCATCAACCCAGCCTACCAAGTGCCGGAGCTGGAGTACGCACTGCAAAAGGTCGGTGTGAAGGCGCTCGTTGCTGCGGAAGGCTACCGGCAGCAGAACTACTACGGCATGATCTCCCACATTGCACCGGAACTGGCCTCCTCCAAGCCGGGAGAGCTAAAGAGCAAAGCACTGCCCGAACTGTCTGCCGTTATCATTGACAGCCAGAAGAGTTTACCGTAAGTTGGGGGGATGCGATCCTCCTTTGTACGCAAGGATGTAACTAATTGAAATTCGACTCTTTCAGCGGTGCCATTACATTCAGCGAACTATTTGAACTGCCCTCGGAGCAAGCCATCAGCAAGATTGAGATGCTGCAGTCCAAGATCATGCCGGACAGTGGCGTCAATCTGCAGTTCACGTCCGGGACAACGGGCCACCCGAAGGCGGCCCTCATGTCCCACTTTGGGTTCGTCAACAATGGCCTACACATTGGCAATAGGAACGAGATGGATCAGAGGATGCATCGCCTCTGTGTACAGGTTCCCCTCTTCCATGCGTTCGGAATGGTCATCGCAATTATGGCGGCCCTTTCATACGGCTCAACCCTCGTACTGCCAACTGCCGGGTTTAAGGCGGCCGATTCCTTGGCTGCCATTGTACGGGAAAGGTATGAGAGTGTAAAATGGAGGGCTATGTGTTTGTTATAATGATCGCCTCTCCGCTTCATTCCAGATGCTCCATCATTCTTGGTACACCGACCATGTACGTGGACCTGGTGCGGCGGATCGTCGAGAGTGGAGCCAAGCTCGACTCGCCCGAAATTGCCGTCACCGGTGGGGCCACCTGCTCGCCCAAGCTGTTCGCGGACATCAAGCACACGCTGGGCGTGCGGAAGGTAAAGACCGTGTTCGGCATGACGGAAACGACGGCCGTCATCTTCCAATCTCTGTTTGAGGAAAGCCCCGAAGATGTGCAGCAAACGGTCGGCCACGTGACGGACCATTACGAGGCGAAGGTGATCGATCGGGACGGCCATATCGTACCGTTCGGGACGGCCGGCGAGCTGTGCGTGAGGGGCTACGGTACGATGCTTGGCTATTGGGGCGACGATAAAAAGACGAAGGAAACGATCGATGCCGATCGGTGGTTGCGCACGGGCGATCAGTTTATGCTGCGCGAGGATGGTTACGGGAAGATTGTGGGCCGGCTAAAGGAGGTCGTTATACGCGGAGGTGAAAACATCTACCCGAAGGAGGTGGAAGACTATCTGAACACCTATCCGAAGATACTGGAGGTGCACTGTATCGGTGTGCCGGACGAGCGTACGGGCGAGGAGCTGTGTGCGTACGTGCGGCTGAAGGATCCGGAGGAGACGATCGATCGGGAGGAGATTAAGCGGTACTGCGAGGGCAAGCTGGCGTACTACAAGGTGCCCAAGTACGTGCGGGTGCTGAACGATCTGCCCAAGACGACGTCCGGAAAGGTGCAAAAGTTTAAGCTGGCGCAACTGTTCGCCGCGGAACGGTAACGGGTAACGGGCGTTGTACTAAAAATGGGCATTTTTGTGGAGTTGATACACATACTTCTAATAAAGATTTGATTAAGTTACACTTATTTATAACTTTTTAAACTATTTTGAAGAAAGAATATGAACATTTTTTTGAGCAATAGTAATATTAATTTAAATGTTCTAAAATCATACGAGCGAGTCTGAAATATTTCATGAAACTTTACGCTCAAACTGCAAATTTCAAATTTTGAAATGTTGCATACAAGAAAACCGTTGGCTACGAGACACATCAAGGAGCTAGTTTAACTACGTTCCATCCAAAAGACAGAAAGGAAAGGAAATTACACAAAACAAAAAAGGGTAAAAATTTCGGTCTCTTTTTTTAAATGAAAATGACAAAACATTCATAATATTCATTTTGCAATATGCATTACAGTTTGCATTAATCTGTATTTTAAACTCAAATGGATCATCGCAGTTTTGCTTTTCTCTCGGGATCTAGCTCTCTCTCTCTCTCTCGGCTGCAGACCCATGCAGGTGCAACCTTTTTGCAATGGAGTTTGCATTTGCAAGACAATCAAGACAATCTTTGCTACTAACACATTCGGCTTTGGGTTAAATTATTCACTTGTTTTGTTTTGTTCTTTTTTTTTATAGAATCTGAGTAGTAGATAAAGTTTACAATAAGGGGGCTTTTTCTTTCAATCTCTCTCTTTCTCTCTCTCATATTTTCCAAGAAACTTATGCACTTATACCACATTCATGTTCAGCTTCGTTCACTATTTACCAAACCAGTAATTGAAGTAGTTGAAGAACACTTTCATAATGTTGGGTGTGTTTTGCATGTATGTGTGTGTGTATGGTGTTTAGTAGTGTGTATAGATTGTAACTGTAGCTTCTTCCATGTAAACGCTCGTATCGTCTCTAAGTAAGGGAATGGAAAATTTCATTTCCCAACAAATTATTACACTTTATTTTCTACCGTTTTCTCTCTCTCTCTCTCTATCTCTCTCTCTTTCGTTTTCTTACGGATTGCGCCTACAAATGCTGCACGCTACTTGTCCACTTCAAAGTTTTATCAGCAAACCAGGTCCCGGTAATGGTTACCGCGATCGGACAAATCTACGTTCCAAAAAATCTACAAACACGAAACCAAACCACACGCGATCCTCTCGCAGGTTTGCGTTCGTTTCTTCCACGCAACTCAACGCACTGCCCCCGGGGCCGGCCGAATGTGTAGGGAGCATTAAACCCATAGACCATCGACGACCCAACAGTGCTGTGAATTGTGGTTACAAATTTTACAAACAACATAACAGCGTAACAAGTTAAGGGTTAAAGGTTATACAGTGGAAACATATACACATAAAGATAAAAGGGAAAGAATCGTTCTGCATTGTCCAGTGCTTAAGGTTACAAAAGAAAAACACGATGTCGCGTTGCGAATGTCACGTTGCGACCCAATTCAAGGTTATTCGATCAAAGGAGAGGAGAGGGAAGTAGGAGAGAAGGGATACTAACAATGGTTGTGGTTTTAAATTTGTTTTGATTTAATCGCTACTACTATACACCTAAGCTATGGTCCGGAAAGAACACACATACTAATTCGCTCAACCTTCTCTAACACAATGTTTCGCGTCCATTGAGACAAATATATAGCGCTGCTAAGCGTTTGCAGTATTTTATACAGACACGCACACACACACAGAGTGAGGGTCAGCGACGAACCCGATTGGAGGGTTCTTCCCAAAGACGATCGGCTTCTAACGACAGTTTCCATCCAGACAGACAGCGATTGATCGAGGACATCGAGCAAGCGGGAGCCTCTTTTGCCATGGCAGAGCGCGAACTGCAGCTTTGTTTTTGCACACGAAGAAAGGCTTAAATGTAATCCGAACCCAACCGAAGTGGAACCAACACAAACACACCCGCCCACAAAAAAAAAAATCCAAAGACAATCTGTTCTCATTTGCAATTATGTATCTCGCACTCTCTGTCTCTCTCTCTGTTTCTTATTTTCTTCGATTAAATAGTCTCTTCTCAGTGGTGTGATGCCATTATTAGTAGTAACAGTAGTATTTGATTTCCGTGTGTGTGTCGTAGCTATCTCGCGTGTGTGTTTGGGGTTTTTTTTTATATATAAGAGTGGGAAGAGGTTTTCGCGCTAATTCTATTAACGACAAATTAAACGACTGGTAATAATAGTAGGACACTAAACAAACTTACACGCTAAACAAAAACGTAGGAAAATATTAATCATCATAACAACTAATAAGCAACTAGAGCAACTCTTGAAGTTTTTCTTTTCTTTTTGTAAGGTGATGAGAACCGGAAGTACCTAACCTAACATCTAACCGAAGCCTTAACACGCACACACGCGCGCACACATTCAATTGTTTGCATTTTTGCTGTGTTTTTGTCGCTCGAACCCGATCGATCCTCAAATCGGGTTTTCCGCAAAACAGAAAATGCAAATCACGTGAGCGGAATCATTATGACCCGCGCTTTTTACCCGTCGTATTGCGTGGCGGAAAAGGGAGGGCAAAGGGCAACGGGAAGTATTCGTCTCGCGCCGTATGTTTCACACCGTTCGTCTCTCGCGCCACTGCGCCGATCGGTGTACCGACTACTCTTAAAGAATAATGTGTTTCACTTTTGTCGCAATCGTCGCCCCCCTCCCTGCTGCTGCTCTCCCACGGGCCCTCTCTGTCGCTGTCCGCCCTAAAAACTGTCGTCGTCTTGTCATACGTTCGATTCCGACCCGGGATCGCCATCCTCCGACCAGCTCACCTCCATCGGCGTACCGTCGTGCGGCTCGTCGCCGCCCCCGTTCAGGCTGGCCACGATCTTCTTCATCAGTGCGTCCTCGAGCGAGATGTCCGAATGGCGCCGCCGGTGCTGGGACGGATGCTCGTCCGACGAGTTCGCCGCACCCTCCACCGTGTCGTCGTGCTCGTTGTTCATCCGCTCGCTGCTCCGCTTGCCACTGTGCAGGGGGCTGTTGTCGTGGCTGCTGCTGCTGCTCCCCGTCGCCGACGATAGGCTGGCCTCGGAAATGCACGACGAAGACGAGCCCGACGACGACGACGACGTGGACAGCACTTCGTCGTCCGAGTTGGAGCCTGATACGAGCGCCTCACCCGCTCCCTCCTTCAGCGCGCTGCCGGCATTGCGCGTAAACTCGCGGCGCTTTTCCCGCGCCGTCAGCGCGCCCCCACTGGCGGACGCTTTGGACGAACTGCCACCGCCGCTACCGCCCCCCATCAGTGCGGTCGTGTCGCAGGTAATGAGGCCACGGTTTTCCTTGCTCTTCTTGAAGTGGGGCGTCTTGTCGCGGTGAAAAATTTCGACCGGCGGGTCGGCAATGTTGCCCTCACCGGCCCCGTTTGGCGGGCAGCGGGCGAACGGACTGTCCGGTTCGCTCAGAAACTCCGTCTCCTCCAGGAACAAATCTTTCGCCCGGTTATGGTGCTGCTGCTGCTGCTGCTCGGCGAACGGTTTGCCCGTGCCGATCAAATCCAGCTCCTCGGTCAGGTAGCGCTTGTGGGCGTACGGGGAGCTGCTGTACAGTGGCTGCTCCTTCCACGACGAGCCCGGCAGGTCCACCATGCGCAGCGATGGTTTGCACGGGACGCCTGCCGGCGGGCAGGGCGATGCCGAGGCACCCGAGTTCGAGCGCACGATCTTCTTTGGTGGTTCGGCCGCCTTGATGCTGACCGACTTGGAGCGCAACCGGTGGGACGGGGCGCCCGAGTGCGGTGGCTTTACCGCGGCCGCCGACAGGTCGCTGGAGTGCTGCTTCAGGATGGAGGCGGCCGAGCTCGACTGCTGGATGCCGCTGGTGGTTTGGTTCAGGCCGGCGCACTTTGGCCGCTTGGCCACCGAGTCGTACGCGGCGCTCGAGCGGAACGAGCCGGCCCGGCGGACCATGCGCGAGGCCGACACCTCCGGCGGCTCGTCGTCGATCTCGAGCACCCACGAGACGGAGTCGCTCTTCTCCACCATGCCCTTGATGACGGGCGAGGTCGGCGGGGAAATGTCGTCCATGTCGAAGAACCGGTCCGAGCAGCTCGACCGCGACTGGTTGTGGCTCAGCTGGTGCTGGTGGTGCGAGACCGACTGGTCCAGGCTCGATTTCGTCGCGTTCATCATGAAGCTGGAATTCTCGTGGTAGCTCTTGGACAGCTCCGCGTACGCTAGCGTGAACTTTTCCGAGTTTTGCTTGAGCCGCCACTGGAGCTCCTCGTTGTGCAGCGACAGCCGGCTCTTGATCTTCGTCTCCTGGTTTAGGTTGTCCTGCAAATGCTTCAACTTTTGCTGCAGCTCTCTGTAGGGTAGGACAAACGGAGGAAAATGAACGAAACATTAGTATAAATGCAAACAAGAAGCGCACTCTCTCTCTCTCACTCCGTTCGACCACTTACTTCTCTTCCTCCGTTTTGGTCTTCAGCTGCACCTCCAGATCCTCGATGCGCGACTCGAGCGCGGAAATTTTCGTCAGCGCACCGGGCAGATCCTTCGCGTCCCGCTCGTACTCCTGCGTCTGCTTGCGCAGCTCGGAAATTTCGCGCTGCTTCAGGTCGAGCACGCAGCGCAAACTGTCCACCTCGTCCTGCAGCACCTGCAGGTGGTTGATGTTGCCGGACGATCGGTTCAGCTGCAGCGGATTGCCCGACACGTTCATCATGTTGCCGCTGCTGGCCGCTGCCGTACCACTGCCGGTCTGCCTGCAGGCCGGTTCCACCGAACCGTTCCGGCTCTGCCGCAGCACCACACACTCATCCTTCGTGATCGTGAGCTTCTCCTCCAGCTCGCGCTCCTTGCGCTCGGTTTCGCGGCGCATCCGCTCCATCTCGCGGTGCAGCCCGTTGATCTGGTCGGTGAGGTCGCGTTCGCGCATGGCCGCCGCCTGCAACCGCTCGCTGAAGGCCAGCTCGCTGGAGTGTACCTTGTCGCGCAGCTCGTTCTCGGTGCAGCTGAGCGCGTTGATTCGCTGCAGCAGGTCCAGCTCGCGGGCGCGAGCGCTTTCCAGCTGCTCCGCCTGGTCGGCCAGCTTCGCCTCGTAGCCATCGATGCGCGCCAGCAGCTCGCGGCTGTGGGACTCTTTCGCGAGCAGTTGCGCTTCCAGTGCGGCAATCCGGTCGTCCGCACTGCGCTGCTGCTCACTGAGACAGGTTTCAACTGCGAGGTGAAGAGAGGGCGCAATTTGTTAATCAAAATAGCTCATAAAAACACACACTGGTTGCGTTCCTACCTTTGCTCAGCTCACAGCGGTGCAGCTCCTGCAGCTCTGTTTCGCGCTCCGTCGTTTCTAGCAGCTGCTGCTTCAGCGTTTGGCTGTTGGTGCGCTCCTCGTCCAGTATGGACTTGGTTTCCAGCAGGTCGGCGGAGGTCTTCTGGTGTGCCGCCTTGATCGTGGGACAGGAGAAGGCATCCAACTGTAACCGAGGTGGGAAAAGAAAAACACATTCATTAGATATGATTGCACTTCGATAAACGTTTGCACACATTTTCGAACACTAGAACGAAACGAAACGCACCAAAAAGAAATGGAACCTTCGAAACATCACGCAAACAACCATCAGCCTGCCACAAGCCTTCGCCCTTGCGCACCGATCGACGATCAACTCGGCAATGATCGGACTCGCAAAACTCAATCACAGTGCAATCGAACCAAAACGCTTAATTTTTGCAACCAACTTCGTCGTTGCGTTGCTCTCATCCAGCCAGTTCCCGTTCCGGCTGATCGAGCAGGTCTTGTGTTACACCCGCGCGTTGCTACACTCGTGACTAACCGATCGCCGTTGCAACCAGAAACACACAGCCCCAGAGATCGTTTGCCGAGTGTCACCAGCTTGCAGGAAGCATGGGCGCAGATGGGATCAAATAAACATCACGGTAGTGTGTGTGCGTTATTTCTCTTTTCCCACCGACAAAACCCAAGCAAAAGCCCTGTACAAGAGCAGGGACAAATTGCTTTTGCAGGTGGGAGAGGAGATTGTTACCTGTGCCCGTGGGATTATCCAAAAACCCGGCAAATGCGTGCGAAATAAGCGTTTGATTTTCGATGATTATAATCCCCGTCCCAAAACGGGCATTTTCCGTTCTTGTGTGTGTAACGTTTTTTTTTTTGTTTTTTTGTGGCAGGACTTTTGCCAGGTATGAGCTTTCGGGGTCCCGACCGGTTCCGTGTAACCTTTTTTGTGAGGTGGTTATGAATAAATTTGCATGCTACTATTTCTGCACACCAGCTGGTCGGGTTTATGACCTGCAGGAAAACATCCATACAAAGGATTTTCTTCTGGCAAAAAGTTTTACAGCTACACCGTTCTTTAAGACACTGGAGGTAAAGGCTGCATATTTCTGGAGCTAGTTCACAACACTTACCACTATTAAATCGTACTCAATCATGTTGACAAGATGTCCCCAAACGATCAAGTAGGCACAGTCGTCACACCACCGTCACTAACTCCAAACCAAACAGCCACGGAACCACAAGAGAACTCTCCTCTAACTACTTCTCAATTATCACAGACGTTGTCGCCTCCCGTACACACACTGTTCCGCTACTCTATTCTTCTTCACAAGCACATTGCACTATCTGCACACACCTTCCTGGTTCCTTCGACTCCTCTTTCACAGTTCTATCAAAAGACGATTTGTCTCGACACACCTCGACACCTTCCCAAGACGAATGTGTTCACATTAGTGCGTCTGTTCAGCGCGACTGTTCAACCGAGACTGATCCCTCCACGAGCAAACGAGTCTGGACACAGTGGGTGAAGGACACGTTTCGGCTGGGCGAGAGCGTCTGATGACGAGACTACCCCATGCAGTGATATTATCCTTCCTGTCTGCGCTACCTGCGGAACTACCCAGCCAAACCGTGAGCGAGAGCAACCAAAATTCGCTTTCCTTTTCTATTCACCTTTTGCTTAGAATATTGGCCTGCATGCTAAAAACAGAAGTAAACATTCAAGGTACACGGATACCCGTGGGGTAGATTGGCCCTTCGTGTAGGAGCAAACAGGTACAACACCAGCAAAGGCGAATCATCATCTGCCTTCCCCTACCTTCCGAACAGGTCGTTGATCCACGCCTTTGCTCCCCTTGGCATATCTTCCGTAGCACAGGACACAGCACAGAACGACAACAATAACACACACTAACTGCAGCTCTTTAGCTAAATCGAACGGTAAAGAATCGTTGATCATCTTCTCTGCGGTAAGCATGCCTGCATGCGTTTTGTTTTCCGCCAACTCCAAAGCAGGCCACGACAAATCAACTGTCAGGGAGCGCGCGCTCTGTACACTAAACGTCAAACGTCCACAATCAGCTGCTGCTGGTGCTTGCAAATTCCACGCTGCCCAAAGCCCTGCTCATCCCCATGGCTCATCGGGGTTTGTGATAACGCGCGGACCAGCAGTTGGTATTATCGATAAAGCGACAACGTACGATGATAATTCGTGCAAAGTAAACAAAAATAAAGTGCGTTTCTGCATCGGTAAACTCGGTAGAAGAGATAGGGCTTTGCGCTCGAAACCAGCCACGCGGTGAGTAGAATACACCCTTCCTCTTACATCGTCATACAGCAGCACCACCACCAGGAAGGAATGAAGCAGGTTTTTCCAAAATTCCCAAACACTTTCCAAAAAGGGGAAAAAGGGTTTTGGAAATGTACACTTTTACAGCAGTGCCGGTGGTTTGCACGGGTTACAAATAAAGTTGGTAAATATTGAAAAGGGGTAACCGATCGGGTGGTTTGCTGTCCATTTTATGGGCTCTGCTACAGTGAGTGATGTGGAAAGAGTTGTAAAAACGGTGCTGCTTTTATTAACCAAAGCGCATTGTGCATTTTGAACTCGTTGGTGCAATGTGACGACCGCCGGTGATTCTTGCTCTCGAGCGAAGAGACATAATTATTTAGTTAAATGAGGGCACTATCAATGGCAGACACTGAGGATCAAACTCATTAGAGAGATGAGCACAAAATTTAGCATGAGCACATGAGTAACAGGTACAACAGGTAAGTTGCATCCGAAGTATAAAATAAAGTATAATTTTACATACAATTTCACAGCGAGCAAGCGTAACACGTAATTTCCAGGCTACAAGATCCTTGCGCTCATTACGCTCCCTAAATGAAGGAAATTTCCACGAAGATGTTAAATTGCCGAATTATTTAAATTCATATTTACATCCACCTCCAAGTCGTCCCATCCCGGGGAGGGGGTCACGCACAGATTATCAGCACCTAAGAACAGATAATCCGCACGGTAAATAGGAATATCCCACCATCATACCGTGCCGCGTCCTTTTTGTTACCAACGAGCCATCCAAAATCATCCACAGAACTGGACCAGGGCCAGGGCCAGGGTCGGGTCCGTGGGTGATCTTTATTTGGGGGATTTTCGTGCGGGAAGAAAAGACTAAATCCACTTAACCATCCGCCATACAACAATACGTACTCGCGCGCTCGTGAAGTACACCGAGAACCGAGAGGACACTTCAGAGGCGTTCGGGGCGAATTCTTTTCCCCTAATAATGACCACCTCACATGGGTGAAATGGGACCGAGGAGCTTTGCTTGCTCAACGACACAAAAGAAATAGCTCTCTTTTGTCTGTAGCGTTAAGCTTGGAGGATGATTTTCGGTACTTTCCTGCCAATATTCCAATATCGTGTCGCCTCACATATGGTTTGCGAATCCCTGCGGGAGGGAAAATCTGGATCTGTGGCCCAAAAAATTTACATTTGTCAAAGTTCGATCCACAAGCTCGTAACGAATCAAATATACCCGGCGTGCTAAAAAAAAATAACAGCGTCCCTAATCTCCCAAACAGTCTATGCAACGGCTGTACCTGTAAAGGACATACATACAGATCGAAGTTCCACCAGTTCTGCCACCTTTCCCAAAAACCATAACCATCGGAAAGCGGATTTCACTCGCATTCGAATTTAATTTACATTTTTAATAACCCTCTGCCTGGATAACGCTCGTCCATGCGGGAGGATCCTTCACTAAACTTCTCTTTACCGAGTTTCCCACACAGAATCACAGAGTGCAGAGTATCACCACCTGTGAATTATTGATTTTATTAGAGGTTTACTTTACACTCCTCATTTGCATATGCCGGTCGGGATGTGTGTGTGTGTGCAGGCAAAAGGCTGAGCCTCGGGACTGCACTTGATGAACCATTCTTTTCGTTGGAATCCGCCTCTCAAGCACGGTGGTGGTGATTGCAACATGCATCCTACAAGCGCTACTACTACTACTGCTGCTGCTGTCTTTTCTTCTGATGACACATTTGCATTTTATCACATGCGGGCCACACATTATCAGGCTATAACACATACGCTGGAGAGATCTGGACGGGTGGGAAACTGCAACACTCCCGTGCGGTAAGGCGGGAATCTGGAGAAGCACAGGCAAAGCTGCACTTGAACGAATCATTTCTTCTCTACAATCCATCCCGCACTTTAGTGTA
Source organism: Anopheles quadriannulatus (assembly GCA_000349065.1). Classification (NCBI taxonomy): domain Eukaryota; kingdom Metazoa; phylum Arthropoda; class Insecta; order Diptera; family Culicidae; genus Anopheles; species Anopheles quadriannulatus. The sequence goes on along the minus strand of KB667811.1, from coordinate 535,708 downwards.
CCATTTTCATACGACACACCGTATGGGGAAAACCAGCACTATACCAGTGTGCTCGAAGGAAAAACTTTCACACACCATAACCGAGCACCTAGAGTGGAGATGATGATGGGAGCCGGTTTTGTTATTCTAATTTTTAGAGCAAATAATTGCACAGGTTTTGAAATGGAATTGAACAATGTAAAAATGGGAATGGAGTAGCAGCGATGTGCAGTAAAAATTGTGCACCACCCGTAATACTACATGAGGAGAAACCGAGCCTTTCCCTTCGATGATGTCGTGGCGTTGTCGTGGTAGAGCTGGGAACAGCTGGTAAATATTCATGAGATAAGTGCAATCAACGGTTTTGGGGTTTTCCCGGTGCTCGCTAGATGCACCTACCGCGTTGAATGGGATGATGGTGATTTGATGTATCCTGCAGGTTCTCACGGTGGGAAAATGGGCCAATAACAGGATGTTTTGAAATGCTAAATGTGTCACTTTTAGGGAAAGGTGTGTACGCTTTGTACATTGTAAACTCACAAGGTAATGTGACAAGATTGCAAGGATATGAACTTCGCCGTCGAAAGGACCTGCTGGTATCAGTCGATCACGTTCTTGAAACTTGGAACCTTGGAACTTGCTCCTGAAACTAGATTTTCCAACATGTGTAACAATTATGAGGTTCGTAGTTAGTAGATAAACTATTACGTGTTTCTTATCTTCTTATATGCTTGAACTCTGATGTCCCGCATTCGATTACTGTTTGCTGTTGAAGAACATTTCAAAGTTCGCGGAACACTTTTACGATTCGCCGTGAGTCAAAGCCTGCGGCACGATATTTGAATACATTGACGATTCTCGGGACTGCGGATATTAATCGCATGTCTTACTGCACGCTTTATGAAGACTAAAACGTCAGCGGAAAGGTGGCAGCCAGATCGAGCAAGTGTGCCGTAATGATGTGTTTCAGTACCTCGGCCCCGAGTATCGGCAATTCGAGCATTGTTTTGGTTCATCCTGTTTTAATCTTGTCATTTAGTCTTAGTCCTCAAATTGGTTTTAATTACACATGAAACGTATGGAACATAACTGAATGCGATCCTGTAGTCTAGTTGTAGAGGCACATGATCGCGTAGAGTCTAAAATCGGTCATATCCTTCCATTTGTATATATTAATTGAAGGAAGAACTGGATTCACCTAATTGCTCTGTTTTATTTTATGATGCTACAATCATTTAATTAATTTCTCTTTACATTTGAAAATTCCCAATTTAACAAGAGAACTGTAGTGTCCAGCTCAATATCCTCAACTCCCCACGATCCAAAGCAAGCAATTCACTGTAGTAGAGAAAAAAAAAACCTGTGAACATTAAACCGAAACTAATTCTGTTTAGCAAGTATAAAAATGAAACATTTATTTTCCTACCCTGCGAAAAGTGCGATCATAAGGTAAGGTAACTGGAAGGACAAAACCACCTGTCCGTTGCCGTTACCGTGCGACCATATTATGTCATAAACCTCCACGACCGGCACGGCTGCTTTTATGATTTGCTGGACCCGTTGCTTTGTACGGGGTCCGCAACATAAAATATTTAAGCAAATGCCCGCCCACTTATCGCACCTTTTGCCGCATTTCTCTCGCCTCTCGCCAACAATGGTCGGCCGCCGTGGACGCATTCTCCGCAGGGTAATATATAGTTCAAAGCTTCACACGCACACGGTGCATCGGCAGCAGCATTACGCACACCACATTGCCGATGCATCCTTTCTGTGTCATTGGCTATGTCCGAAGGGAACGAGGATCGTTAAGCAATTGGGTCACAGTCGTGTTCGGAACGAACATTTTACCTAACTTTCCTCTGCTTTATTGTAACAATCATCCTGCAAAATCCTGTGCTCCTCTTGTCTGCAGTATGTGTGAAAGCTTCATCGATGAGTAATCGAAATCGACGCGATCATCGCTGCAAACATGAGTCAAATCCGGGATGTTGCTAGCGAACAAGAGCGCTATAATTCACTGGCGATGATTCAACATTTGCCTACCTCAAACTCAGCATGTTCCTTCGTGTTGCTCCGATTAGCAACAAAACCCCTTTCGATGCATGTTGCGATACGTTGACAGTGACAAAACTGCAGCGCTACCTGCTGCCCAACCGCATCATGTCCCCGCACCAAGAAGAACTGGAGCATAAATCATTGGATTTGTACCTATCCGCTAGCCCACCGGAGGCATTTGGCAATCGGTGACGATAGAAGCTAAAGTAAACAACTTCACCAATGTGTGCGCAATCGCTCCGGTTTGTTTTTGTGCACGGGAACGACCGCGCGCGGGCTACAATAACAACCCCTCGTATCCTGTCGAGTGAAACAGGGACGGATACATCCCGCCCGGAGATACCCTGTCGAATCGGAAATGTCAAACATGGGTCTGTGCTGTGGCGCGATCACGGGATGCACCAGCCACAGGATGTTTATTGTATTGGACGGTAGAACGAATTAGGTTAGGTCGAGTGTTTGCTCAACAACAGCTCTATGCACTTTTCGCGCTGCTGCGTTGATGTTGTTGCTGTTTGCCAAAGCTAAACCTTCCGTTTGATGCGGTTTCGTTTGCGGTAATGCAAGGGGACAATATTGCACAGAGCAAATGAAGCATGAAAAACTGTAAACTGCTTTTGCCATCTACTTACATTAAAAACTAGGTATTGTACTAAAACTCCCAACGCTTCCACGCCCTTCTGGGCATGGCTGAGCATGGCAAGGTCGACCGATCCTTTGCTCTCGCTGTGATGGGATGCCGTTTCACGGTGACGACCGTTGCGCACCGGATGGTGGTGCTGGTGCGGCTGCTGCTGGTGCAGATGATCACAGTTCGGTTCCTTTCCTGTCGCCACCGGCGTCCCGGCAGTCGCCACGAGCGGCGTCGAGCAGGCGGATGGTAGTATCGTCAGTATCGATTGCACTTCCGGCGTGCTGGTCGCACTGTTCGCCCCGGCAGCGACCCCCTTGGCCCGCTCGCCCACCTCGCAGATTAGCAGCGGGGAGCTGGACTTGTCCAGTGTGATCGTGCCGTTGCGCTGGATCGCTTTGACGGTTGCGTTGCTGGCCGCCGAAGCGGTCGTCGTGTTGTTGGCCACCCCGCCGCTGCCGCCGCCGCCGCCATTGACCGCATGCTGGGGATGGTGGGACAGGTGCGATGGTGGTGGTGGTGGTGGGGTTGCGTGATGATTCGTCGCCGTGGTCGGGACCGCGCTCGTCGACCGTAGCAGCGTCGATTTGGCCAGCGTCGGCTTCGGCGAGTGGTTGCTGCCAGCGACCGTACCGGCAGTGGCCGCCGCGGCAGCCGATTTCGTGGTCGCCGTCGCCCCAGCAAGACGGTTGTGATCTGAAAGGGAGAAGACAGGAAAGAAGAAGGGAAATCATGTTTAATACCAAAGAAATGGAAGAAAAACCTACATTAAAATGCTTTGTTTATGGTGCTATCGCTATAAAATCAACGCATAAAGAATACATTCTCATCTCATTCATAATTAAAGTCTAGCGGTGCGCTCATGTGAGCGCTTATTAGATGTAAACAAACGTCCAGTTCGGGTCAGTTGAACTTTACCACCGCACACGGAACAAAAACTGCATATTTCAAGTACTCTCACGCGTACGGGTTTTTTTTTTGTGATTGTGTGTGTAGTAATTTTCTAGCTAGAAAAAGAAAAAACTCGAAGCAAACACTTAAACACTGGCAGCATGTGTGTTCATTCAACCTGTTCCGGTTGGGTGCGCTTTATTCGGGTTTTGGGGAGGAAAAATAGATACCAAGTTTCACCGCCACCAACGACCACACTCACAGACAAGATCGAGCAGGATAAGACGTTACGAGCGAAATTTAAGACGTTCAATGTTTATCCAAACAGTAGCCTTTTTGTGGCGTGTGCACTAGGGTCCAGCAGCGTGTAATGCAAATACGTTTCTCCAAGGGTGCGTATTACATGCCTTAAGTTTATTGAATGGGTTATAAATTCTTGAGTTGTCGGGCAAGCAACAACGCAACGCCGCCACTCGGTGAGCTATGAAACATGATCGCGATAATGAATCGATCATGCAATATGCCGACATACACTTGTTGCCCTTGTTTGGGGAGGCTTGGAACGAGAAGAATTGGTATGGTGTGTAGGGTGTACTGTTGAGGAAAAATATGGTTTGATTGACTGAATGCAATCTAAACAGCCGCAAATGCAAATGTTATGTTAATTATTAGCAGCTTTCCCATTAAAACAGTAATTAAAATCGATTTACGCACGTGAGTGAGCGAGTGATCATTCAATTTATTGCTATTTTTCTTCACACCGGAAACAGCAACATCACGCAGTAATAAATAATAGCTAGGTGTGAAACCGAACACGGGTGGAAAGGGAAACCATGATCGTGACAGGAGCTAGATGGCCAGCAAGCCAGTGCAAATCCACCCATGAAACCATACTCGGATCTCCCCCCTGGAGGCCCTTTTTCGGTGGCCCGACTCTTTGGCCGATGCAAAATCAATCCAACCAATCGACCGTGGCTGCTTCCTTGCTGTGTGTGTTTGCTGGCCTGTGGACGCACATGTAATGTAAATGAGCATTGGAATTATAAATTCATGCTGCAGTGCGCACCTTCCTACCTCACCAGCCAGTGCCGTGTGTTTTTTGCTTTGTGAGCAGCCAGTGAAGCGTGGATTATTGGGACCTGTCTCTGGTATGGAGCACTCTTCTGTTACTCTCTTCTTTTCTTACTGGGCCCATTTCAACAGGAAGTTTGCAACAGATCTATGAGCCAGTAGCTGATCAAATTCAACTGCTGACACACTTATGGCTTTATGATGCTTATGCGACGTCCATGCTAATGACAGCCGCCTGCCCGGTAGCTCGGTCTAGTGCGATCGGTGTCGATTGGCATGGCTTGATTCCACTTGACCTAAACTCTGACCATGCTGCGATGCTTTCCGTGCGGTAGCGCAACATTGCTAGATCGAGTAGCGGCGCCCCTGGGGTCGATCCTCCTCCGCACAGGAGCTCACATGAAACGTGACGATAGTCTACAGTGTGTATGGAATTATTGTGGGCGTTAAAGAGTAGCATTAGATCACATCTTGATAGACAACCAATTGGCCTAAAACGGTGGGGATGGACAAACTTTCTAAAGAAGCGGCTACATTCTACTAATCAAACGAGGACACAATCTTCGGTAAATAACTTTTTCCATTAAATGTGTCTGATGAAAGCGCACTCATTGAAGTCTGATGTCCTCAATTTCACTGCCAACTGCAAAGTGGCCTTTGATGCACCAGCTCAGTTAGGAAAACTCAATTAAATAAGGTCCCAGACACCCACCATTCCGCTACTTTACGGTGGCCCCACGGCCTATCATTACTGCGCCTCAATAGGCTAATTAGAGACAAGGGCGATGGTCTGTGTTAAAGTATCTCCAACCAGCTTCAATGGTCGGAAGCGCCAGAAAACTGCCACCTCTTCACATAAACTAACTAAAGAAAGTGCATCTTAATGGAAGGCAAAGACCTTCACCGTAATAAGAGCACTACTTGCTGCACAATAATATGCGGCACAGAAGGTGCGTAAGATAAAGTGAAACAAATGGCGCATCCAACACACCGAGGAGCGCTTCTAGCGTTCCAGCGACGACCAATTGATGTAATTTGTTCATTCAATTATGCTTTACGGGCTCTAGCGATTCGCTACCCATCTCACCAACACCAACACCGGCTGCCGTCACCAACAAGCTGTGATTTGGTCGTTATTCATCAAAAACTGCTTCTCCATAACACTTTAAACGCATCAACCAGAGCGTCCAGAGGCGTGAACAAGATCCTTGTTAACATACTGGAGTTGCTCCCTTAACCTCGTTCTCTTAGCTAGCATTAATTAGACACTTTTCATTCTGCATACCAATTCATCGACACACTGAGCAGTGCGAGTTAGATCTTGAGCAAAAGGAATCCACTGGTCAAACCTACATCTGCCCCTTACCTACCTTCATCAACTTGAACTCTTTACAACCTCTGCCACACCCACACGCTGTACGCTGCTGGGCGCAATTTTGGACGTCCCAAGTACCGCGCAGTGGTGTGACTTCATACGTTCGTGTGCACTCTAAAGAAAACACAAAAGTATGCTCCGCCAGTCTGTGGCCGCGGGGGCATTAGGCAAACACTGTTCAGCGTTCGGCGAGCGGCCGCACACACGAGAAATAGCCCGTGGGCACTCAAGCATACTTTCAACCCCGGGGATGACTACCAGCCGGCAAGTGCGGCTACGAAACCGAACACGGAACGCACGATTGACCACCGGAGTCGTCGCTGTTCATAACTCGCGATGGCGTCATCACGCAACATTAATGTTTTGCAGGGGCCACTGCGAACATCATTGCGATGAGTTTGTGCGTGAGCGGAGAAAGGGAGTACCGTCGACGAATGCGTCAAGTCGAGCTATTCATGATTGATAAATGATGTGCGTCGGTGTAGGAGTTGTGTGTTCGCTTTAATGGACACTATAGATCCAAAAATGTGTTTTAAAAATTGACTATACCGTCCGGCGGAACATTATTGGAAATGAAAACCAGCTGCAGCTGCAACCTTGAACTAGAGATATCGCGGTAGACTCATTACCGAATTCCAAGTCCATAACGATGGATAGTTTTTGGCAAAATGCCGACAAGAATATTCCAGCTAAACAAGACGTTGTTAATAGAGAAAGAGAGATCGAGAGATCCAGCGAGGTAGAAAGCGAGCAAAGGGACTTGATGCCCATGGTTTATTATGGGAAGCTGTAAGTCATACAGCCAGTAAAGCACACCCTGGGACATGTAATATATATTAAACGACCGCGCACTGACACTGATGACGTCAAACTCGCAGCTCAATCGCACGATGGCCGTAGCGACCTGAAGACGGTCACGCACATTATTTGGATGCGGCTCAAGCGGAAGTCGAGCAGACACAGAAGGATCAGATCAAAATCCATTAATAGGGAGCGCATATTCAATAGACTGGGTAGGCCAAACTTTTTTGTGTGTGTTTTGGGGCAGCAGTTTGGAAAAGTGGTTTAAAGAAAATTCGAGCGTGTGCTTGTGAGTGATTTATTTTTATCCTAACCAGCAACCCATCGTTAAGAAAGGTCCAATATCCCAGCATGGTAATTTGTTTTTGAAGAAACCGGATCTTTACAATTCCACACGCACAACCTACGATGTGTTTATTGAACTGTGAACTTTTCCAGTAATCACAAGCGCTATCCTTCGCAGTCTTTTTCAGAGATCGTAAGAAGTGTATTAAAATTATTGAATTCATTTTGCTGGGACCTTCTATACTTCTATTATGCTACATGGCTACAAGTATTTCTGCTATCATCTCTAATTCTCCAGCTTGGTAAATGAAGCATCATATCAACACTTACTTAGCACGTTAATGTTAAGTACCTCTGATGCAACTGTAAGTAAGACACCTACCGCAAGGGGGAAACTAAATGGAAGCTTAACTTCATCCACGCTACCTGTCCCAACAGTGGCTCACCGTTTCCACGCTCTGGGCGAGTTTTTCACCCCCTTCAAACTCCCCATTTCAATCAATCATTCGGCTGCTTCCTGCCCAAACGGCACCACCGCCCGTTGGACAAGCGTTGCAGGAAGTCGCGACAACGACAACGATGGCAATTAGTTTCGGTTACGCCGTGAAACCGAAAGTTAGCCATCACTCAAACACCACTCAACAGTGCTCGCGGTTCCGTACAGGTCCAACGACATCTTTACTACGCCAGTTCCGCACGCAGTGATGAAACAATGACAACGGGCGGTAGCGGAGTGCTGTTGTTGTTGTCGTTGTCGTCATGTCTGTCTTCCCCATCACGAAGTGCGCTGTTAATTGTTGTGGGGTCTGGATATCTCCAGGGAACGGAACGCCAACTTCAAATTTACCTTCGCGTTTACCGCGTTGTGTCATGTAACGCAGTCGGATGACTTGGCTTCTTGCCTTTCGGTCCCGGGGTGGCCGGTCCCTGCTGTCTCTTATGAAACGCGCAACCAATCACCACCACGATTCCTTCTCCATGCCCGTATTTAGTAACGGTGGAGTAGAAGAAAGAAACAAGAGGAGTATCCCTTATCCCAAATAGCTCCAAAAATGCTATGCTTCTTTCCACAGTTAATTACCATGCCTCTTCCGTTTCTTCCAGCCATTGCCATGGCGCGCGTTTGGAACCTCTGTCACATGCCCCGAGTGCCACCAACTGAACGGAACCACGGTGTAAGTGTTGTTGATATTGTCGTTTGTTGCGCTTCTGTTTTCGAAAGGTGTCTCATTTCCCCATCGGTTTGTGTCCCACCAGAGAGGGGAGACATGATTTTAATTTTGCCTCACATCAATTACCACGCACACTGATAGCTTCCGATACGGAGCACCGGTGTTTTAGTACCGGAGAAATTTGAAACCATTTTCCAATGTTTCCAAGTGAGACAGAGGGTAGGGTAACGGCTTAATGTGTTCGCTGTTCGCTGTGGAACGGGTAAGAAGAGTAAGTAGGCTCGCGGTACTCCAAAAGCCGGATATATCTGTAACCAGCACCCAGGAAAGCAGAGATCCCGTCGGGTACGCATCGAAATCCGTTGTGGGCAGGAAGTGAACTGTTGTTTTAAAGAACAGCTCATCTCCGAGGCGCACGATGAAGTGGGCGGCGGGTACGAGAGACAGCAGACATCATTACAAAGATGCACACATCCCCGTTACACTAGTTCTTACAACAACGACGTAGGAAAACAATCTGAAATAACAAAAAACAATGCAACAAGTAGCCGGAGAGGGCAAAAAAAAACGCTCCATGCCATGTCCGAAACACACCAGAAAGGGATGTGTTTTTCTAACCGAGCAAGGTGCAGGCCATTACACCGGAACCCCTCGGAAACTGGACCAAGTGTGCATCCTTGCAGCGGGGTAGTGTTACCAAGGCGCCCATCCGATTCTTTTGCACGAGAGGCGCTAATAATATTCAGCATTGGAGCAACTCAAAAACACAAAAAGATGAATAGAACGGCCAAAAATAACACCCCTTTTTTCATGAACCTCTCATACCCACATACATCCGACACACGGGTCTCTGGGAAGTGTCGAGGCAGAAACACAACCGGTCAAGATTGAACGACCATCAGGTCGGTCCGTCTACTGTCGGAAGTTGTGCCTGGGCGGGCGACATGTGGTGTGGTGGCCCAGAGAATTCGGACGGGTTCATTTTGTGTTAGTTTGTTGCAATCGTATTTTATTGCTTGCAGCTCAAACTCCAACTGCAATGGCAGTGCAGTGTGTGAGTGTGGTTGATGCAGCTCTGGTAGCGCCAGTAGCAACTCTCACCCACAGACGTGAGACGCTTTCTTTTAAGACGTCGCGAGATTGGAATGTGCATCGCGCGCAGTGGGTTTTCCGATTGCATCACGGCGTGTATCGGCAGTGATCGACGGATGGAGGTGTCGTACCCATAAAACTTCCGTACAAACAACAAATATCCAAAGCAACTCCCCCGAACTCCCAGTTTGCTCAATATTGCCGGCCTGGGGTTATTTCAATGCGCTCCCACTGCGAGGGATCAAAGCTTGAATCGGTGGTGTTCTTGCTGCTTTTTGATGTGAAGTCAAACGTTGCAGTGATTCGGAAGCAACGCATTCCACCAAATTAAATCCACACACAGAATAGCCGGATTAAGCTGAACCTCTTTTTTCACTCTCTACAGTTCTTATGGTTGATTATACGCACGGAAAGATTTTTTGCCCTTGTTGTTAGAGTCCAAGTTTCACCAATCCAACACACAATCACCGTACCGTATCTGACAAGCCGATACGATGTGCGGATCGATGATGGGTGGCTGATTTTAATTAAATGTTTTAGCACGGTTCCCCATCCGTGAGGTTTAGGAACAGCAAAAAAATAATACACGCACACACACATCTACAATAATTTACCGCTTGTTGCTTCTCATTCGTATGATTTATACTTTTTTGTGTCTACTGACTACTTCCTTCCTACCCTGGTACTGGTACTCATCACACCTCGCAATTGCGAAGCTGTTTGAGCGCATGTTTGCGATTTTTTGTGTTTTGTGCCGCGAATGATTGCGAGAAGAAAAATCAAATGCCAGCGTCCAATACGTTCGATTCCAAGCCTATTCCTCCCTACCCTCGCTTTTGGCGCGTGATTTATTGAGATCAATCAATGGAGAGTGAAACGGCGTCAGGATCTTTTTTGCGGTATTTGATTTTTTTTATTTCACCTTCAAACTTACTTTCTCTACCCGTTTGGGGGGAAGAAATGTAGCAATTGTGGAGGGAAAATTTTGCAAACTTTCGATTTGCGGTAGCGATAGAAATAGCATTGTGAGAAGAACCTGATGCAGAAACTTAACCTGTTAAATTAGTAAAGATGGGCAATATCCCGTACATCAAATGAGATATTATTTAGCTTCGTCCAAATTTTAACTAACGCTTCATTTAAAAAAAAAACTACCTACGAAATTAATGAACCTTGTCACAAAGGGAACTAAGAAAGGTAAATAACTCAAGAGCAGGATATACCTTTTATAGGTACAGATCGGAAACAATTGCCAAAGGTATATAAGCAAAGGAATTTTTGAGGTACACGTCCCATGTATTGGGAAGGAATGTACCCTAAAGCCAAAATTTTTTTGTATTGATGACTCATGCCTCAAATATTCCAAAAACGTCGCAATAACCTGATAAAAAACTGTTCCTCTATTCTCCACACTATTTCTGAGTATTTGTTACATTCGTTGACGTTAAGCATCAATTTTCATAGATCAATTTTATAATATCACCATCACTATCACCAACAGCGTATCTAAGCAAAGATCAAACGTTTCCATCTCCTCAACTCATCATGAACTCTGCCCCAGACATCAGAGAACGTTTCACACAAATAATGATCCAACTCCAACAGTTCCGAGCAAATGTAGTGGCCTAACAGTAGTCAACTGTCGAAAGTGAATAAATCCTACTCCCCGACTAACTATGCTCCATTTCAACAGAACGCAAATTCCTATACCATTGAGATCATAAAGCTCTCCGCAAACCGTGAGCCGCTCATCTCATCCTTATCTCGTACTCCAAATGGACCCCCGCCCGCAGGATAGGCGTGTGCGTGAGTACGATAAATTCACAGCAAATGCGATAATCCACCGCGCCAAGCAGTCCTGCTGATGAGCTGACCTCACCAATCATGCCGGCTACTTGACAAGGTCCGGGGCCCGGGTCCGTCCAGCGCCACGCCGGCACTAATTAATTCAACAAGCTATCGTTTCCGTTTTTTGCTCGCTCAGTAGCGTCGCCTACTTCAATGCGGTTGCTTTCAAGTGGAAGTCCTATCTCGAGGTCGAGCACTGTATTTTCCCCCATTTCCACTGCGGATACAACTGGGGGTATGGCAGTTCGTTTGATATGGCTGTGTGGGTCGATGGGGTATGCAAAAATATCAGCACATCACTCCAAATATTTCAAATTAGCTCTCGAAAGGATAGCGCAAGGAGTGTTATTGCATTTCACGCCGATGCTTGGCTTCAATTTAGAACGGACAGTTCAGTGTTGGAATTGCAATCGTTAGGGCTTTGTTCTCACCGAAACTGAGCACCCAAACATTTGATGCGAAAGCCCCTTTTCTTTATGCATAGTTACAACGGACTGGCTCGGTAGAATTCATTGGGTTTTGCGCTGTCAGAAATGAGTAATGTGCTACTATGGTTGCGGTTGTTGCAAAGGGAAATGAATAGGAATAAAACATTATTCCACCACGAGTACACGATCAGTATGATGAATAACATGAATCTCAAGCGGCATTGCTCATCGCGGCGTCTGGTTTGTGTAACTCTGTAATTCACTTTGGCATGTACATGTTCGGGAACCAACCAGAATCACATCATTATTGGTTGCGGTCCACGGATGTATGTTGAAGTCAATGTTCGGAAAAGAGCCGTTAATGAATGATTTTGGTTTGTGTATTTTACCATCATTACATCTCAATGACAATGCTACAAATCAAGTCTTTTTCCAATGTTTGCGAGGGTATTATACTTTTACTCAGAGAAAATATACGCCACAAAGGCAAACAAGCACACGAGTAGCTCTCGTGCATGTTGAAAATATCGCATGAAAAATCGCATTCAGTTTTTCATCGGTTGATCGTATGGCGGCTTTTACAAAAAAAAAAGCATACCGGTGGTTCAGTCAGCTGCTCCCATATATTGCGCAGTTTCTATACAGTTTTATTCATCTCAAGGTGAGGTGAAAACATCACGAGCAAGACATCTTAACGGCAGAACCAGATCTTAATGGAATTCAGAAAGGATGAAAACCCACCACACTGGTTTAAAAATTGATTGTTATTTTTTTAAAGAATTTATTAATTTTAGATCATGTTTGTAACAGATAAATTTCACATAATTCTAGTTACTAATATAACTAAACATAACAAACAACTTACATTGCTCAAATAGCTCAAAATTTATAGAAAATGGAATATAGCTCAAACTCACATCACCACAACGGATGCCGACTGGTAGTAGTAGCTTGTGTTTATTCAAACAATATCCTTACACTACCTCTTCTAGCACCAACACAATGAAACTGACAATAAAGAAAACAAACAGTTCACTTGGCCATACATTAAAAATACCTTTCAATCTCTCCGTACCCCGTTCAGACGTATGAATCACTTAATTCGTTCCAACAACAAACTTCACTTGCACATCCATTAATGTCTCGGGAGTGCCGAAATAAATTAGATCCGGCTCCCAGTTTGTGCGGGGAAGTAGTGTGCGCGACGGACTAGTAGCGTTTAAAATGTAAACAACACGCGCCTCTCAACTACCAACCGATCTGTCAACCGATGTCAAGTTCACGCACCCGCGAACGATCTTCTTTTTTTTGCGCAAAACACGAGTCGAAGGCGCCACCGCACGCGACAACACACGTTGGAAAATCGCGAAAATCTGGTCGTCTCGAGGAGCACACCCAGTACGCGGGTACTTTGTGTGGACCCGACCGTCTAGTACGTAAATGTGAAACTGAAACATTTCACCGCCAGTGCTCGTCATCATCGCTGTCACTATGGGCCAGCTGGGGGAGCGCAATTGTTCTCAGCTTGCGCATTTCGTATTCCCGCTCACTGGGAGTTCACTCATAATTTTAATAAACTGTCCTCTCTAGATCGCGAGCATGAGAAGGAAGGTTTTTCTCAACCCAGTCAGAATGGAATAACCGTTTGCATCGGACATTGGACATAACGATCGCTCCGGAGAGACATATTGAGTTTGGTGAAAAAGGATTGCGCGCGCGTTCGCATCAGCTGCTGGCTGTGTCCGTGAGTCATGCGCAGCGTTCACAGCCGGGAATTGATGCGTCCGCGCCAGTGGTTGCCTCACTCAGCTCTGCAGTTGCAGCTCCCAGACTCCCCCAGAGGTTTGCAAAGAAACTGGGAATCGTATGGAAGGCAGCAAAACAAGAGAGAGTGAACCAGAGGCAGCCAGAACGGGTGAATCTAAATATAAATAAACTCTGACGCTTTATAGCTCCCGATAGAAGGGGGGGGGGGGGGGGAGGGAGGGTCTCAGACGCATAGGGCACGACTACCATTAAATTGGTAGTGTCTCGCGACAAGTCAACCGATATGAACAGTGCAGTGGCGATGTTAAAACGATACTCTTGTCATGTTTTTAAGTGATGGAAAACGATACGCCTACAATGTTTCGTCTGATTATTTATTCTTCCTCAAGAGAGAGAGTGATAAAACGTCTCACCCAAGGGAATGATGTAAATCATCTGCATAGAGAACGCCCTGCTCGACCTCTTTCGTGCACATGCTGCTTAAGTACAAAATTAAGACAAATTCACACGGAACTGCTGTTCCTGAAATAACTAAATCTGTCAGCGAGCTTGTTACTCAAACAAAGCTTCATTGGGTTCACCATTTGCTCAAGGTCATAAACACATGAGCTAATATGCCATCTCAACTATCTCACTATCTTCGTTTTGGAACCACTTGTTGCCCATTCGCTACTCTTTTAATGATGCGTTGGAATTGGATCCTACGATTCTACTGACAAGCAATCTGATCTCCATATGGTAGCCACACGACACGAGATTGAATAATCGTCGACGGAGGGTCACAAGTGAAATTTATACTGAAACTCTAGTTTCCACACTGGTCACACTTAGGGGCGTTTGATCTTCGCCAACTTTCAGCCATCATCGAGGGATGTTTGGATGATGACGAAAGCCTAGGACATTGATGCTTTTGTTCGGATAGATGTGAAGTTTTGAATATTTACTACCACCGGAGAAAGTTGAATCCATCAAATCATCTTCAACCAATTTTTGGTCCAACTTCTTGCAAAACGAGGTACACATTTGAAGCTTCAGAGCATCTGCATCAGAATAACAGAAGATCAAACAGATTTGCTTCCGGAAAACTTGCTCAACATTCATAAGGTTTCAGTGCGTAAAGCCACTTAGCTGCAGTGTGCTTGTAGAGGTAAAGACGGCATAGAAAGATAAAGATCGGCAACATACATGATGACGGCACCATACGAAACTCATCTGCAAGATCGATCGGGTGTAATAGTACGCAATGCCGTTTCTACGCTCCACCTTGGACCGAAAACAACAACACTTGCCAGTCTGTCGGAGAGAAACGGACATATTGGAAAGTTAGAGCAGCAAAACAACACAAAATCCCAAACCAATGCCATTCGTTGGCGTCCGAAACCCGCGCCCTCTAGGCCCCGCCGGCTGGCTGCCGTCTCGTTTAGCAGCAGCAGCAGCTGGAGGCAGCAGACACCCAACGGCAGCGCGGACGGTGAGATGGTGGGCCGGTGTCGGCGGTACCGGTCGCGACAGTCCGACCCGGCAGAATTATGCCACCACCGCCGCCGCCGATGCTGATGGCCGTGGCGCATCTGCGCAGACGCCACCACCACGCCGGAATGATGCTGCTGCTGTGTGATGCCATTTTCTGCTGTTCGGTTTTTTTTTTTCTATTTATTCTAAACTCTTGCAGCGCAGCAACGATGCAGTTCTAGTTAACTAATAGCTATGATATCATTCTCATTGTGTGGGGTAACGCAACCGTTAGAACGTCCGAGGGAGATAGTGAGCAGGACATTGAAATTGCATCTATTGAGACCTTGGGAGCGAAAGTGAAAATGGAATAAAATACCTCCATTGATGCTGTTTTCCTTGTTGGCTTCCTTATCTTTCAGAAGATGGGCCGCAAGCTTACCTGCAATTACAGAAAAAGGAAAATATATTTGTTAGTAAGAAGTTGTTTGAAATAGAAGTCCAAAAAGTGTATGAAAAAGTCGCTCTAATACGTTTAATTAACCGCATGGGGACAATATGCGGGTAACCCAAATTGAATCCACGCCTAGAAGGCTTTTCTCCTACAAAACAGTGGCCCACTTTTTCGGCGAAACCGCAACATAGTTTTGCCAAAAGAAAAGACCCAACCATGTACACACACACACACACACCTGTGCCTGCCTTTTACTCAACTCATTTAGGGCAATCGATCCGAGGCCCACATTACAGTCCATCGCCGGGGTGGAAATTCGATCGACAGCAAAATCCCCTTCTCCAATGCACCACCATAGTTCCCTCTTTTGTGTCCCAATTTCATTCATTCAGGCCGTTCTTTTATGACGGAGCGGCGGACGCCAAGTTGTGCCTTTGGCGAGATGTAATAATGAATGTATGAGAGAATGTGCCAATTTTATTACAAGGCTTCTTTTCGTTTTTTTGGGCCATGCGAAACGCGTGTAAGTTTTCACATGATCAGAATGTTTGTACCCAAAAGCGCTCTCTCTCTCTGGCCGGGTTTCAGTTTTCAATTTTCAACACGCGACGCCCTTTGTAAGAGTAATTAATTTTTTTATGCAATGAGACGCTTCATCTGTGTATTTTTTTATCGCCTTATCTCATCAGAGACTAATGTGTTTGCTTTTTCGTTTTTGGGTAATGTTACACACCCGAATGCAACTGTATTATGAAAGGGCAAATTCACAGCATCAGCGCATAAACCTACGTTCGTCATTTTTTTTTTCGTGGCTTTTCACTTCGCTTCGAATTTAACTCATGTAGCATGTAATGATTATTAACAAACGGAAAGCCCTCGCATTGCTTCTTCTCCCTTCTCAGTGTTCATTAAAAAAAAGCCGCAAAAGTGAAATTAAACAAACAGACACCCTCCGTGCGAGGCAGGGCATACACGCAAAGATGCACTTACGCATCATCAGCGCACAGTCACAATAAAAAAAACACACACACCTCTCCATCACTTCCCCTTTCCTCCCCCGGGTTGTACCTACTTTTCGCAAGATTTCGTTTGGCTTTCTTCCACGGAATGAGATAGATTAATGAATTCATTACGGCGGCGAGACGGCTGCTTCACCACCACTAGCACGGTTGACTTCCAATTTGCACGCGATCTACCACTGGCCGGGAGTCGTGTTTTCCGACCTTTTTTTTCCAGCGTTGTTCCAGCACGCCTCAAAAAGCAAAAAGAAAAAGATCACAATCTTTCCCTATGCTGGAGCCACTGCAATCGACCCGGGCTTTAATTGTCTGACGCGTTCTGACGGCCGGAGACAACCGACGCAGAGGGTCAGCAAAAGAACGTCAATGCACTTTACTGCTCTCCCTGCCGGTGGCGGCGGTTTTGCCGTGGCTAATAAAACGATACACTTGTTTAACGCCAATTACAAAACAAGGCAGGAACGTGGTAATGTGGCGAGACACACAAACTTCAACAAAATGGGTCACAAATCACGAAAAGTCCGTCGATAAATTCGCTCAATGTTCGCTGCCGTGAAATTGGTGCACCGTAAATCGATTTGCGATTTTCAACCGAATCAGCTGGCAAGGGTGCGTATCACGTGCACTGTTTTCCAGAAAAACCACCGGGCACACACCAATATCCTCTTTACTCGATTGTTATACTACAGAATGCTTTATCGCAACACGAAACGTTCAGGAAGCCACTCTTGCACAATTGCACAGACACCGCGAAACGAACGGAACGCGTCTTCGTGTGGAAAAACAAAAGTCAGTCCACCATTGCACAGAAGGAAAAAGGACACCGTACGTTGGATTTTGACAGCAGTGACACATCCGCAACGGAGTAGGCAATGGTGTACAGTCGGCACACCACACCACCAAAGCGGTAGGTTTGATTGTGTGAGGCTACGCGCTCTTGTTGCACACAGCCGGAGACGTGGTTGCTGCTGCTGCTGCTGCAGTAGTGTTTGTGACTAGCCCCGGTTACCATGGGCGCCCTCGAACGTGTGTTGGCCTCCCCAAACACGGTCCTGCTGGTGGAAAATAGGACGAAGAAGAGCCTCCCGGCTTCCCTTTCCATACAATTCACAAACACCACACACAAACACACCAGCGCTTGAGACGTGAATGCATCCAAGCACTCCCTTTCCCTTTTGGGGTAGGGCAGGGGAAACAGCAACCCAAGCAGGGCGGAAAACACTGCCCACTGTGACAGAAGAACCCTTCACTTTTGGACTGCCAGCGGGGTGGTTGGAGTTTGCAAGTGGAAATTCGGCGAACGCAAAAAGTGGGGTGGGAAAAGCGACCGAAAATACGGTGGCAATTGTGTGCGCGCGCACCAGCACTTGGGAAGAGAGAGAGAGAGAGAGAGCACCGACCGAATGGAAACGAATTCGTATGGCTAAAAGGGAATGAAGGGTGATGGTAGGAAAGGATACAACGTGTGCAAAGCCGCCCTATCGAATCGAGCCGAGAAGACGAACCCTGCGTTTTGTGATGGAAATCTGTGCCCGCAAGGAGGCACCCTTCTTCCCGGCAGCGATGAGTCATCATCGTCGCATTTGCCACTTCCTTGCCGCTCTCTCCGTGTTTTTGTTGTGTGAGAGAGAGAGGATGAGTGTTTCTCCGTGTTTGGATGGTTTTCCGAAATAAAACGGAGCGGTGGAAAATTCGAGAAAAAAAAGAATGCCGAGAATATTGATGCAAGAAGCTGTGTGTGTGGAATCGACGACAACTTGTCGCTGGGGTACAGGGTGACTCTTTACGGGTAAGATACATTTTAGAAATTTTTGGACTCTAGAAGGACAATATTTTAAGTAAAATATATAAAGTATCATTGCATTCAAATATCTCTTGCTGTAATATGCATTAACCAAATGCTCCGGGAAAATACTTTACATTAAATGTTTTCGTTTATTGTTTATTATTTTTTATCTAATCGCCTAGGCTAGCTTATTGCAATTCAATATTGGTTACAGATTACACAGCGGCTTTTAACCCATATTTATGACAAAGCCATTTTTGACATTAAAGGACCCATATTTATGACAAAGCCATTGACATTTGATCATTTTGATTACATTAAATCACTACTATCTTAATCACTTTTCATAATTAGGTACAATGAATGGGAAAATAAAGACCAAAGAGTCGTGTTGAATATCTGATAAATAATATTGAACATTAAAAATTGACTTCAATAGATATCCCAGTAAATGATGGTACAAGGCAACATTAAAAATAAAACGAAAGTTACATTATTTGGACCACTGTTGTAATACAAAATGTAAAATAGAATATAATGGTACAGCCATGCTTTGATAAATCTGTCTTTGTATAACACCTTTAGCAAAGTACGAATATAAAATCCATTACTTCTCTTTTGATCATTTAACTGCAGTGCTACAACCGATATTACAAATCTTCAAGATATTTAATGCTTCATACAAATCATTCCGTTAATAGGCCCCACGACAATACGCCCTATAAAGCTGTACTGACGAGGTCTTTTCCGCAACGTCTCATGGTGCCGCCGTTACCTTCGCCCACATTCGCTCACGTGTGTACAGGGGACATCGCCATGGGCCTCTCACTGATCACATCAGAGACAAGGTTGTACCAAAGGTCTGTCGGCGACCATCAGTCTCTCCCTAAACTATTCGTCTCACGGGATTTGATGAATTTCTAGGAACATGCTCAAATAAGAAAGATCACCCTGAAAACAAAGTTGAACCACTTTCACCACCATTACCATCGCTTCTAAGTAGAACACATATCGAAACCTCATTCAAATGACCACCCATGGTCACGATGCGTAGCGAATTCCCTGTTTACTACCGATCGTGGTTGAAACAACAGCAAGCTTTTGCTTAAACACACACCAATCATTAAAAATGATGCACCCCTGAATGGATTGGCTGGTAGGCTGTCTAATAGAGCGTGAAATACCAAACACACACACAACACGGTGGGTGGGTGCACCAGCCTTTGCGAGCGATGCCGCCAATGAACTGCAATTAATCGAGTTTCCGTGAGGAATAATTAATTTATCGGGGTCGGGGGCGGTACTCGCTGCGGTCGCGAGAGATCGCGTAATTTTGCAAACGGCAAATTTCAATGCTCAACCCCCTCTGGGCGATGAAGGGAGTGGAAGTGAGCGGTGGCGAAACGTATACGCAAAAGATGCGCCCCTAATGTTACAAACAAAGTTGCAAGGTAGCAAATGCCGAATTTGAATGTGCTCGGTTGATGCAGTTCGGTGAGCTCAAACAAATCGTTTGTTGTTTCGAAAGAAAGAATAAATTATTTACACATTATACACATAAAGAGATGAAATTGTAGATATATTTGAACGCAACGTCGAATATTTGAATTTTAAAGGTAAATTTCGTGTTTCCTAACGTAAGCAGAAGAAACAACAACATCGTATCATTAAAATCCGACATTCAGAAGGCCATTTTGTCTTTTTGTGTCCCAACCACCCGATTCACGTTAACGATTACATCAAGTACCGAACAATTGAGTGCGACAAGCAACTATACAACCATAATCGTACCTTTCAATGGTTTCTCCATTCGTGCAATCCCTTTTTACTCGAGAGCCTGCTCGTCGTCTGGGTTTTAACGATCAACGCCAATGGTACACCACGCGTCGTCGTGAACCTTCCCAACCTTGGAGCTCCCAACCATTTTATCGATTCACAGCGGCGGAATCGTCGATTGAATCATTCAAATGACAGTGTGCCTTCCTTCCTCCCAAAGCCCAAAGCATTGGAGGCTCTTCTTCTGCTCTCAGCCCGACCTACCATCATAATGACCAACTTTCCCGCAAAAGGCAAATAATTACAGCTCAAACGAATGAACGTACGCTCTCTCCGCCGACGAGAGGAGGGATATTGATTGTCATTACCTTTCAGCTTCTTCGGAACCTTGAGCGAGCTCCAGAGGTGTGCCGTCGTCGGGGCGGCCGGTTTCTGCACCACCAGGGCATACTCGGGCCCATTGCGGCAGAGGTCAAAGTCAGTGCCGTTCGTTGATTTGAGCTTGTTCAAGCGGTTCTGCTGCTCGCAGAAACGGTTGCTACGCTTGAGCTCCTCCTCCAGCAGCAGCGCATCCTGCAGCCGGGTCCTGGCCGCGATGCTGCCGGCCAGGTCCGCCGACCGGTGCCCGTTCTTCACGCCGAGCTCGTTGTGTCCAACGAGTTCCGTGCGGGTGGATGGTGGTGGCGATGATGATGCGATCGTGGTCAGCTGATGCTGCAGTTTGGCCGGGACCGACTTTTTGCCCCCGGCAGTCGTCACCAGGCGTCCCATCGTGTCGACTCTTAGCAGGTGGTGCTCGAGATAGAGCGCTTCCTTTGCGGTACACATGTTACTATTACTGTCGGGCACGTTACCACCAGTACTTGCACCACTTGCACAACGACCTGCAGCATAATTCGTGTACGCCTGTCGCACTTAACCAAGGGGTTCGTGTGGTCCCTCTTGTCAGATTTCGCACACTGAACACAACAAGACGTTCTAAGTTATCGGCTGGAATATATGTAACGCAAGCAAACAGGTAACATCGAACTGTAGCACTTTTCAAACACACCTTGTTAGAAGAGGAGCGTGTGTGTGTGCAGGCGGAAAAACAGACGAGAGAAAACGGAATAAACACACAGAAATATGGAACGACCCACTAAAACCAACCACCACCACCAATCAATCAAGTGGGTCGAGCCAGACACTGAAACACTGCCACAGCTCCAAAGAGTGTGGCGCACGGTAAAGAAATTCGGGACACTTCAGCCGACACATGCGCACGCACCCCACAACACACACTAATTCCCCCACCGGGGACCGGGGTTCGGGGAATGGGAAATGGATCTTTTGGGAAACTGGATCCAATTTTGCACCAATTTCCGGCACTTCACCGTACAGGCGGCGGTGGAAGTAGGTAGCAACACTAACCTGCACTAACTTCCCTTCTTCGTTAAGCTCCCCTTTTGCTCCTGCTGTCTGTGTGCCTGTGTACACAATTCTACGCACTGCTCCCCCCCCAAAACTTGCTACACGCACAGTCGATTCACGCGCGCGCACACACAACAACCGTTCGTTGCGAGACGGTAATGAAAACTGAAGGCCTCACGGCTTTCTTGGGCACCTGTTTCATCCCCTCTCAAGCTCAATGCGCGCGCCTCTCTTTGGAGTTTTGAAGTTTTTGCCGAGTGCTCTACCACTCTTGGTCCCGGCGAATATGCACAACGCGGTTAAGACGGCGACGCATCGTTTGCGCTAGTGAGCGAGCGACTGAGCGTGAGGTGTGCGTGCGTACGAATCGCGACTACGCAAACCGCCGGGCACCAATGTGAGAAGCGTACGCGCTTACGTAGTCAATTGGGAGAACATTCGTCAATGGGAGAGAGAGAGCGAGTGTGTGTGTGTATGTTTACTGTCTCTTGAAGACTATTTTCTTGCTCAAAGCATGCTTTGGTTTGTGGCGCATTAGGCACGTGCGAGGGGTACATTGCTTGCGCATTTAACGTAAATGCAATGAGTACGTGCGTTATGCTCATATATCTTATAGGAGGGTTCTTTTCAGTACGATTTTTGGTGATTTGTTTCTACATCGTTGGAGGTCTAGCAGTATCTAGTGGTCTTAATAAACCTCTTAAAGTACTCTTAATAAACTTTCAGTTCCAAGTAGTTCCAACACTATCATAAGGCTTTGAAAGACCTAGACCAAATACAGTTGTTATTCCAAACAAGAATAGACCTTAACTCGGATTATATGCTGAAGGGGTGACATTTTTTAATCTTATTGAAGAGATTGATGATTAAGATGACTTCAGGTTGTCAACGACCACATTTTAGGCCTGTCTTGTATGTCTCAGCATAAACCTATTCTTATGTATAACTTTTCAAACGAAATCGGGCGTCTAAAATTGTAGCAGAACATGAAAAGCAAAGATTCATTCTCTTGGATGTTTGGCTCTGCACTAGTCGCCAACTACATTTATAGACTCTGATGGAATTCTAATAAATACCAAGTCATAATAGGACATGTTAACGAGATGTCAGAATTAATTGATTATGATAGTGAAGAATTCATTAACAGCGGTTAAGGAGCCCCAGTTTATGATGTTCTTGATTGTAGATAGACATTTTCTGTCAAATGTAACAGATGAAAGGAAAGAATCTGTTGTAATGTAATTATCTCAGGAAAGAAGAATCTGTTTCTAAACTACTTCTATTTGTTTTGCCAAGGGGTTCACCTTCATCTAGATACATCAACCAAGCTAAAGTGAGATTATTGTGCAAGGAGTTGGCGTAGTAAACTCCAAGTCATGCTTAACAAGATCTTAAGAGAATGAAGCTCTAGTTTGATGTAGTATCCGTATACCTGGATATTGTGATGGCAGGCTTATCTAGAATAGTGTATGGTGGAATAATAGTTAGTGCGCCCAAGGCTGATATTAATAATCTAAGATACCGATTCCTATGAGAGATTCCAATGTCAATTCTGGAATAATCATCTTAATAAAAAACTTTAAATTTTACGACTTTCCAACAAATTGTTGAAAATACCTTATCGGAATGGTCTAATGCATATTCTTTTTTAAAACTTACTGACACTTTCGATACTATTTCGTTACTTTATTCAGTAATAAGCTACTTCTGTTATAATGTTGCTGTCCCACCTGATACCAATGAACCTTCACATCTTTCATAGATTCCCGAAACCGGCCGATATATTTTGGTACTTCCAAACCGGAACCAATCTCCAAAACCAAAGCCTACGCGCATCTAACGCATCACACAACCTGACGGAGTTTGCTGCGTGCAATCATCGCAACCGACGGAAATTTGCAAACATAATTAGAGCAAAACCAAATTATTCACTGATGACCCCGTCTGGCGGGTGTGCGCGGTGTTTCGTACGCGATATCATTATCATCATTATCAATTTGGAAAATCACACGCGTACCAGGCTTTGAAAACAAAACAGCTATACCGATGGAAAAAAAACTCCCCACATCGAACTAAAAACTCGATCGAAATCACACCCAGACCCCCGAGACCTAATCAAACCATCACCAGATTTCCAAATAATGGGCTCACCAAAATATCGGTTATCATAGAGCTCTGGTGGAAATCTGTCTGCCCTAGTCTAGCATTACAGCGAAACCGAAATGATCGAAATGGTGTGATAGTTGGGAGGCTCCCCCTCCCCTTTTCGGTGGACGATTTTCCACGGTTAAACATAACAATTTGCAAGCGAGGTGTACAAATTACTAGCGACCGATCAAATCGACCCTCGCCGGCATCACGATGTTTCGTTGATGATCGTTTGTGTGCGCATGTGTGTGAAATACACACATTTCTCCACATTCGATTTCACTGAGCAGGAGTGGTGAAGAGAAGAAAAAATGTTCCAAAAAACCACACGTCAGTCATCGTCGTGTGCCGCCGTCGTCAAACTTGAAGGAGTTGTTGGTTTAAACTTTGCCTTAATACGATCCCCGAATTCCTCGTTCGGCTTCCACCCTTCTGTCCTGCTGTTCAAACAAAACATATCTGCTAACGTATCGTACCCTCTCGAGAGCCACAGACAGAAAGAAAGAAGGCGCTTTTCATTCGATTAAATGCAATTTGTACGAAGCAAAAAGCTGTTAATTCGATCGCCCGAGCGCGAACATACCCGAGCGCGCGCGCACACACACGCCCGTGGCATAAATTCGTTATTAATCTTTCCTTTCAAACCCTCCGGTGGTGGCCGATTTCCTCAAAAAAAGCTGCCATTTAAAAAATTAAATTTCCAAAAGTAAATAACAAAAGATTTATCTGTCTGCCGTGCACGCGCCGTTCCTTCTGAGCACAGACAAAACGTTTGCCCCCCCCCCCCACCGTTTGATTGACGGATAAGAGAAGTGGAAAGTGGAAAAGCTGCCCCCGAAGGGCGTGCAAATCGAAAAGCCATTCCATTACGACGAAAAAAACAAAATGAAATCGAAAAAGCCTACACTCACAGCTGCTCAGATGATCTTTGCGTGATCAATCGCGCAGCCGAGGAGTAAAGCGCAAGGGCGCATCTTGAACGTTCAGCGCTTGGCGTCTTGGAGTTCGTGTTTAGAGCCTAATGCTCTAGCAGCTCGGGGCGAAAGTTGTTGGTGGTTTCCACAGCAGCGCAACGCGCGCGCATCAACAAAAGTAAAACCGATGTGCCGCGAGCTGCAGATAAATGCAATGATAAAGCGCATTAAATCATTGTTTCAGGCCCGGGCGGCTCCCAGTTTGGAGAAATCGGCGCACCGCGCCTCGGGCTACCAAGGCTGCTCCTCCCTGGTACGCATCTTGGTGGACGCAACGCGTGTAATTGTTTTATTTTCGGGCAAGTGCGATATGAATATTTATGCTGGAAAACGGGAAACGGCTGGTGTCGTAATATCGTGTGCTTTTCCTGCCTTTCGGGTGGAAATTGTCAACTGATGATGCACCGCAATCGCCGGTTAGATAATCTGTTCGGGGTTCATTGTCCAGCGGTGCCATATTTTCATCGTAACTCATATTTACACCAATTTACTATTTTCACTTGCAATTTAAAGTCATAAAAAGATGGCAAGGGCGATTTACGGGTTGAAATAAAGCCATTTTGGCCACTTAATGTTAAAGCGCCCTCTGGTGGGAAAAAAGACAGTCTCACTGTCTCACTGTCTCACTGTGAAGTAATTTCAACATAAACAATTGCTGGACGGTCGTTTTCGGCTCGTGATGAAATGAGCCAAAAAACGAACTCGCTTGCTTTGCTTCAACCTGGAGTAAATGAACTTGCGAAAAACAACATGCTCCCAACTACAGGCAAACACACTATTTCGGAGCCCACCCCGTCGAAAGCGAGCACTGGCCACGTGCATAAAAAGTGTAGTAAAACCACAACCAATCCCCAACCGAACAATAAACAGCTCCGAATGGGGTGCTTCACTTTGCAAAAAGAAGCGATGCCGACTCGAGAACGACTTCAATCGAGACGACTTCAATGTAACGATCCCAAGCACAAACACACCAATCTGATGCGTTCGCACAGCAGCAATCAGGTGTTGCTGGAAGATGCTGTGCCGTACGCCTGAAATGGTCTTAAAATGCCAGACACCCAGGCGGACGGACAAGACAGACACCCTTCGCAAAAACTGCCAAACCAGACAGCGTAGTGCAGGGGGGGCTGCCGATCTTTATCCAAATATTTACATTTTCCCGCATTGTGCCTTGAGGTGTTGTCGGCTTTTACATTTACACGGCTGATGATGGGTGCTCACGGGTGGGTTTCGCTTCTCCACTTGTTTAAATGTTGTCTGTGTGCTTTTTGTTTTGCGAAATTATGCCCGCCACTTCCGTCATCAATTATGATCAAGTATGAAAAAGGCGGGAATGTGTCTTGGGCTTCGTTATTAAAAGGCAACACTCTGTACTTGCCAACAGTTCATCGGCCAATCGGGTGCACCACGGTGAATGTGTGCGGCATTCCGTGTTTTTGTTACAATTTATACATAGTCTCATTACAACAAACAACGCAGCGCTGTCTTGAAAACACCTTTCGATGTTTAGAAAACTGTTTCAGTCCACGATGACACGCAGCACGGTGGGTATGGCTGTGGTAGTAGTGGTTTGTGTTAGTTAGGCAAGGCAAAATAAACTGCACCGGTGGAAGGAAAGTAAAAATCAACCATAAAAACATAAACCAGTTCGCACAGCTCAGACAGCTTACTACAGTGGAGGAAAAAGCATACTTCCTCCAGTACCCTGGACGTCGCGTGGACACGTGCGATTTTTATTCCGCTTCTTGGGCCGTTTTTCTTTTCCAGCAACAGCAAATGGGTGTGCAGAATTTGTTCGTACGGCTAAAAAGGTCGCTTGTTTAGCTTAATGAAAACGTTTACTTCTTTTTCGAACACCACAACACGCCGCTGTGAAATGCATGAATTCGAGGAAAGAGGGTGAGATGGTACAGTGCTGGATCCGAATCCAGCTCTGACAGTCTTTGATTGACTGCCGTTGGGCCGTCGCGCTGTGTGCGCGAGTGAGCCGAGGATGAGCGGAAGAAATATTTCCGATTTCATAGCATTCTTGTGATTTGTGACTTCCTGCTTATGGGTGCGGGTTGGGAAAATCAAGTCACACATATTTATGTAAATAAACAGGACACGAGTTTATCGAAACGTTGGTTCATTATTTAAAAACATCAAAGGTACTTGAATAAAAAGTTAAGAAGAAATTTGATCGACTGAAAACATTGTCCGAGGGTTCGATTAATCCTTAGAAAAATACATTTCTATGGAATTATTGTCAAAGATTTGTTATCAATTTTACCAAATTTTACTTGATAAATCTATAATTTATTTGATTGGAGATAATGGTGATAAATTGGATGAATGTATATCTTTCTAAACTATACTAAGAACAACATTATTGCCTGTATATCATTGACACATTAATACATTCTACAAAAATTAAAGAATCTCTCACAAAACACTGGACTCAATAGGACATTAAGTGATACATTAAAGCTTAGTAAGTTAAAAATTAAGGTATTGTATTGTTGCATAACATCAAAAGGAGTTTATAAAGAGAGCCAAAAGTGTCAGATTCTTTTTGAAACCTTAAAAACATTTAAAAGAGCTGAAGAAAACGTCAGGAGATAAAATTCCTAAAATTGTCCAAAGTAGCTGGAGATTTTGCTAACGCAATGAACTCCAACTTATAAACGTATTGCTAATTTTAACATTTTCTCATTAACACGAAACATACCGGACTGCCAAACATGGTGCTAGAGAACCAAAATCAATTTACTTCAAACTGATTCCCAAAACGCTACCTCCTCTCCAAAACGTAGTGTTGATTGCCGTGAAAGCTCATCAACGAAGCCAGCAGCATGATCCCTGCATGATCGGGAACGATCGTACATTGCTTCTTCTTTGTATATATCCCGTTTCTTTTACTCACTACACAAGCGATAGTTTCCACCATCGGAAGGAAGTTTTTTTGGAACCTCTTCCCCTGTTCGTCCGATTTTGGTATTCACCGCGCACGGCAGCCCTCTCAGCACTTACTATCGCTACTGATGCTATTATTTTTTTATGGTTCGATTAATTAAAACTACGTAACGTATAGTATTTTTTTGTTTCTCTTTCGGTTAGTATCCCAATCTCGGACGCAAACGGAGCTCCTCCCGAGAAGCGTACAACCGCCTTTCTTCCGTCTTTGGAACTGAGCACTTCCGCGCAGCGAAGAAAGCAAATATAACAACAGCAAAAACGCAAAAGCAAACGCCTAACCATTTACTGCAATCAGCCGTAACGACAACGGCGTGGAAGAAGTGTGGCAAAATAAAAAGCGTTAGAAAGAAGACACAAAAATGAACTAGTTGCTTAAAAGCTGAGTGAGCGAAGCGCTTGGCAAGCCTCCGTACTTAGCAATTAAAATCAGCCGGTCCAAGAGGACGCCACAACTGTCGTTGCGATGTATACGAACACACACACTTATACACACAAACAGTTAGTGTTCACTTTCAAACGTGCTGGTCAATTAGGTAACTGCCATGTTGGGCAAATCTGTTTGCTAACGAATCTGCCATCCATCCTTGGATGGAAACTAAAGCGGTTACGTAAAGCGACGGAAGATACCCCGATTGGTCGGCATGTGCTTCCGATACATTTTTCACTCGATGGCATTAGCTTTTCACCCGAAGCATAGATATGTTCGCATGGCACGCGACATTTGTCGCCATCATTTTGCCTCCTTTCACTTCCAGCTGCGGACGGTCGAGACGGCATGGTTTGCACATTTTCCTACCTATCGACGCATCGAGCAACAGGTCCGCGCACGATCGATTAACGTTTCAAGATCATGATCACCAGCAGCAGCACGGCGAGTGCGAGGCCCTTTCGCCACCTTCACGCAGATCGATCAAACTGGAATCTGTTTAATCGCACCATTTTAATGGATTAACGCATCGAATCGCCGCTTGTAAGCGCTGGAAAACATGCATGCACGTGTGTAAAAAAAAACCAAC
Organism: Anopheles quadriannulatus; assembly: GCA_000349065.1. NCBI lineage: Eukaryota > Metazoa > Arthropoda > Insecta > Diptera > Culicidae > Anopheles > Anopheles quadriannulatus. The sequence continues at coordinate 507,320 of KB667811.1, read as the reverse complement.
AAGAAAATCCAGTGTGAGAGATCGAGAGAGCAAAAAAAACAACAACAACACTTCATTCACAAGTCGCTCGGACCGTGCAATGTTTATGTTGCGCTCGATCGACACAAACACAACGGGAATGTCGATAAATGCGGTTGTAACACGGGGGGCAAACTCCTCCCGCCGGCACCACGGTGGATTGTTTCAATGACCATTTGGACGGATCGATCGATTCCAGCGGAGCAATTATTGTCTTACACTTGAAAGTGTGTTATTGCGGCATGCGATGAAGAAGCCATTCCGAGGTCGATGGAGGCAAATGGAAGAAACATAATCGTACGCGGGTTGTGTGGATGGGATGGGTAATTTTGGGGTTGCTGTTAATTTTTCCATAATTGAGCGATCATTTCAGCACACCGATTGTGATCGATCGGTGGTGTAATTTTTGATGATTTTTGTAATTCGTTTCCTAACTTTTTGCAGCTTTCCTTTTCAAGGTAAAATTGCGAAGAAATTAATAAGTAAATTGAACCTAGATACTTTAACATCATCATGTATCCAGTATTTTTATCTAATCATTTAAACAGAGTATTTACAGGGTTTTCGAGGATTATATAGACATGTTCAGCGAGTTGTAGATTCGTTCAGGCACATAATAGACTCTTTCAGCGAGATATAGAATTGTTCGGAAGTAGGCGTTGACATGTTCGATTATACTGTAGAACTGTCACTTTCGTACCCCTTGGTCTGCAGTTTGGATCATTTTCATCAAAAGGTAGACAAACGGTTTGCATAAAAATATGTTTGTTTTAACTAATTCGTGTATTAATCAGCTTGGGGAAGGTTGATTATTAGCAACTTTTAGGACTTATAAGAATGAAAAATTGAACCCTGCGGCACAATGTGTAAACAAAACAAATGACAGCTCTACAGTATAACCGAACATGTCAACGCCTACTTCCGAACAATTCTATATCTCGCTGAAAGAGTCTATTATATGCCTGAACGAATCTACAACTCGCTGAACATGTCTATATAATCCTCGAAAACCCTGTATTGTGAAGGATTTATTAGGCAAAAATAAAATGAAATAAACAAATACTGCCGCAAATACTGCAAAACGTTGATCAAAATGCTAAAATCGGTCTAGGCTTGAAATATTATCAATTTGATTGTTTGAGCTGACCCTGCCAGGAGTCCCCAGTTTGCCTTTATCGAAATTTGATTTGATTTGATGATTTATCATAGATTTAAATGAACAAGCACACATATCGTCCCCCTTGAGTAGAACACTTTTGTGCACACTTGTGCGTCTTTTGTGTTATCTATTTGTTGTGCTCTTTCTCACTTTCATTCCTTTGTTTTGTTTGTGTCCTATTTGTTCAGTTATGACCAGGTAAATGAGCTTTTTTCTGTGTTTCATTATTTATTTACTTTTTTGCTTTTTTGTTTTGATTATACCTTCTTGGTTTAGTACAGGGTTTAATTATTATAATATTATAATATTTAAAAATATTTAAATTTAGGCTAAATTTACAATTATAAAGCCCTCGAGATGAAGAATTTTACATGAAATAAATAGATAAATAAATATTAAATATTTCATTATGACTTGGAAGAAAATTCTATTTAAAACCACAAAGGCTTATCACAGAAATTGAGAAAATTGTGTGAAGTTTGAGGAAATTTTGAGGAAAATGTAATTTGCACTTTTTAAATAAAACTAATTATTAGTTAGATATTGCATAGTATAGAAAAAATTGATAACAAATACAAAGTAGCAATGTCCTAAACTAAAATAAAGGTAGTCCCGAGATACACGGTACCTTTTAAACGCAGATTCGGAGATAAGCGGTTTTCTAAATTTGACAGTTCTGAGGGCAATTCGTTCTGATTTGACACATAAATTGTAATAAATGTAAATGTAACAAATAATATGGCTTTCGATCGAATGTTAAAAACCATTTCAAAAGGGTTAAAACTGTTATACTCAGTCAGATTCATATCAAATAATTAATCAAGCGGCTAAAACCACCCCCTACTGGTAAAATTATACGAAAAATAGTGATATTTTGAATCACGAGATTCGACTTACGCGGAAATTCGAGATACGCGCTATTTAGTGGCCGTTTCGGGTCCCCATTAACCGTGTATCTCGGGGACCGCCTGTACATACATGTTAGGTGATAACACCCAACATAAAATACGGTGTTGTAAACGTGTTGAAATAAGCAAACCACCACACCACGGATCAAGCCATTACCGATTTGGCAAAGCTAACAATCTAAACAGTTAGCTACCGATTTCCATCCCCAAAGAAATACCCTCTCTTGTGTATGCCAAAATCAATTAATCTCTCCCACTCGTTTTGCGCGTCAGCCTGACCAACAGTTCCGAAAAATCATTTGGAGGAAGAGCCGCAAACCCACAAAAAACACCTCAGCTGTCGATTTCGCGGCCATTCGTTGTCGATCGCATTAAACTCGCGCCCGCTCTGGATGAAATTGCTTTGCATTACCTCTCCTACCGATCGCTCCCTGCGTATATTTAACAGCAGCGACCGGGGTAAACCCCATAACATGCTTATCTACGCACGAAACCGTACAACACACCGCAGCGTGCACACGATTTTCCACCCAGCGGTTTGGTAATTTTTCCGATGGGAAAAATCCTCCACTCTCCATCCCATACTTTGACACTCTAACACTTTTTTCTCTCTTTCTCTTCCTTACTTTGGTTCGCATTGTTCCCGGGGCTTTATTCTCTTTCCCCGCTGCCCCAGGCGTGCACTACCGTGCGGAAAGTATTTTCCGTGCGTATATCTAGGTCGCGCGGCCCGTGTTAATGCGGTCGACGGTAACGACCGATCATTGCACGGGCGGGAAAAGCTCCACCATGGCTAAAGTTTCTTGCGTTTGACCCATTTCCGCACACGTTCATGGGGAGAGAGAAGTAAGGAGCGAAATCCAACACACCCCATATCCCAATAAGCCTCGAATCCGTACCGAGTTTAGCCAAGGCTTAGGCGCACACTCCCAGCACTCTCCGCTCGGCTCCGATGGTCTCGATTACTTCATTAAGACGAAGTACAGTGATAATGGTAATTACCTAGAATTACCGGGATGGTTACTGTTTAATTACATACCAGGCGCATACCAGGTGCGCGTCCCGGCCACTCCCGCCAATGGCAGCAGACCCGGGCCCGAATGCTAAACGAAGACAAACTACGGCGTGCTGCGATTTTTTCCCTTGGTTTGCTAATTCCCCCCCCCCCCCCCCTAGCCATCTCGCTTGCATTTCTTTTTTCCACCCCACGGGTGCGTGACGCATTTTGCTACAACAAATCGCTAAAACATCGCCCAACGCCCCTCGCGGCGGTGATGGCCAGACATTCTTCCTGCGAGTCTGGTGGAAAATTAAGAGTGCACAGGTACGATTGAAATTATTTCACTCGCATTGAGACGTGAGAAAATGATTTCGTGTGTAGTCATGCTTCGCAAGAGCAAAGCGTTCCCACTGCTTTTAGAACATGCAACATGGGTTAATTAGGGAAAGAGTTTTATCACTCTTGTAACAGTCTGGGAATTAATAATTGATGCTATTATCGTACTTCATGTTTTTTTTCAGTTAATATTTTTAATGCGTTTTTATTCATGATTATTCGAACTTCTTAGTTCGGCTTATTAATCGTCCAGAGTTTCAAACCATCAACAGCCCGAAGTCCTAAGACGTGGAAATTAGGAAGAGATATCGAAGATTAACTTAAGTTAGCTTCTTTCTCCTCATTCCCATAAATAACAGAGCGCGGCGCAAATTTCCTACAGTGATAATAACAATAAAAAAACAAACCTTCCTATGCTTTCCTATTCGTTCGCATTCCAGCACCTGCGCGGTCCCCCGCAGCCAACACAGAGACGCATTTCGCTGCACATAAAATTTGCATAAATCAACCACGCATAAAAAAACATCGCACACATGTACACCAGACGTAAGGGCGCCCGCTCGGAGTCCTTGTGTCTGTCTACGTCGATGAATAAAACGGTCTCATTAGCGAGCGGAGTCAGATGTGGAAAACGAAACCAAACAGACCGGGGCAAACTGTACTGATTTGCATTTACTTCCGATTGGCAGGGAAGGCACCCCAAACGCACACACATACAAACGCACTCTCCCTTTTTGCAAAAAAAAACGACACTACTGAAGCGCAAAAGCCTTCGCTTCAAATGTAATTAGCATTGCGTGGTGCTGGAAATAAAGCAGGTAACTGTGCATGAACGGATGGCAAGAAGAATAAATACTACGCACACACAAACACATACAGAAAGCGATGCGCTTCCTTCCGGTACGGTAGAACGTGAGAGTGAGAGAGGAAGTGAAAATAAAAAAAAAATGGCAATAATATAATAACTTGCTTGCTGGACGGCTTGCTGCTAGTTGCAAGGGTTTGAAAGATGGTAAAACACGCACTGGAAAATTAGCAATAATTGTTCAGCAGAAAGCTCGAGCCTAACTAGATATGTATTTTTTCCAATATACTTTCAAACAAACTCACTTTCAACCACCCTAAGGGCTTTGCTAATGAGCACGCATGAGTCCTGAGCACTGAAATGAGAAGGCCAATTTTGCGCTGAAAACCCCGGTACACCCGGTGGCATTGCGTCCCAAGCATAACTATTCGTTCGTATGCGTTAAATTATTTAATTAGACATAACATTTGGCACGCATTTTCCTCTCCATCTTCACCACCCCCCCATGCAACGTGGTAAATGAATGGGAATTATTTCTGTTTAACTTGGCTGCTTTGCTGCTTCATTGCACTTTTGTGCATGAGTGCTCAAAGCAAACAACGAACGGTCGAACATAGCTGACAGCTCTGTTTTATGGAATATATTTGTTTGTGTGTTTGGTTATCGTTTAAGAATTAATTGGTAATCTTTATTTGATTTTTTTAAATTATTAATATTCACGTTGTTCTTTTCTATGTATTGTTCATCTTATTTAAAATGCATTTCCTTATGGTCTTTTATCTAATTTTATGTCTAAAGTATATTTATTTATTCATTTATTTATTTATTTATTTTTCTTAAATCACATGAAAAAGTTTGGAAAAAGAGGTTTTGTATTTGAATTGTACAGCAAACGATAAAAAAAGACAAAAAACATAGCATTTGATTGCAATTCAAATTCAAAAGCCAACCCAACCAAAAATATACATTTATGCAATGTTAAAAACGCCAGCAAAACGACCACCCGTGCAACGATCGAATTGCATTAATTTTTGCATCAACCTGTAGCATAAATAAACATTTTACGAATAATTAATTCAATAAATGCGTGGAAATGCGGTTGAACTTTGCAAACTGCACACGGTGTATGGTGCAAACCCCGTGGTTTCTCTCACACCGTATTGTGACTTCCTTTTTTTAATTCACCAGCCCCGAAGCATCAAATAAAACCGGGGAAATTACCAACGAGCAAAAACAAAACTCAAAAAAGTACGTTCCACTCTCTCCGAGATTTTTTTGTTTGCGTCTTGTTTAGTTTTATTCCACTGTACCGCACCAAACTCTACCAAATTCGCAACAATATCGTGCAGGTAGTAGTGGGCGTGTGTGTGTGTGCTCTAAAGTAACTGCCAGGTCGTGCAATTTTTTGGTGCTTCCACTTTTCCACATCTTCTGCCACTTGCTGCTGCTTACTTTCACAATTGTTCATCCGTGGACGACTCATCTAACGCCTCACCCACAGCAGGTCAATCGAAAGGGCGATTGCCGCGCTGCATCTATAATCTGTAAAGCTAAAGTTCCCACCAAATTCATGCGCTATTCAGGTGCAGTGATACTGAACTGTTTTTCATGAAGGCAAGCGGTAAAAGTACACACACAGACACACACACATTAACAAAGAGAGACAGAGAAAAACAATCGCCTAATCATCCGCGTTCCGAGCGAAATGCGTTTTCCGTTTCGGAGATGTACAATTTCGTTTTCTATTTTATGGCTGGCCAAAGGTAATAATATTATGACACTGTTACACAACCAAAACCTATCCGAGCCCGGCCCGGCCAGCCTCTCTGATAATGCCCGGTATGTATCGGTTGGCTCACTGCGATGGTCGGTAAAAGTTAACCGGAGCGATTATTGCACGGTTCTCCCATTGATTATGGAGCACAGCGGGCTAATGATACCAGAAATTTTACCCGCACGAACGCGGGGACTGTAATTTCGTAAAAGGTTCCGTAGGCTACTCCTTGGTTTGGGAGTGAACGGGGTTTTTTTTTTGTCAAATGGTTTTTATTATTAGATTAGGATTGAGTTTTGATGCGGCTTTCATCGATGTACGATCAAACGATCGCGGTTGGTTGACCGTTTCTGTAATAGCATTTTGGAAGGCAAAGCTAGTAGATGAAGAACGTCAGAAATATTGAAAAGGATTATTAATCATTCCTTAAAAAGGTTCCAAGCTTTGCATGTACAAAAACAGATTTCCGAAACTTCTACTTCAAACATCAGGGATTTTTTTTTTTTCGAAGATTAAATCACTCCCTTTTGCATCCCAAAATAAGATGCCTCAAAACCAACACCATAACTTTACAGCACACACTGTAAGCGTACGTAACGCGCATTGCATACATCGCGGCGCTTCGGCTTCTTCGGCTGCATCAATCAAACTGCACTTACCTTTCAGTGGTGTCTTGGCGGGCAGCGTTCCATTGGTGGTGCCGTTACGCTTCAGCAGCATATTGCGCTTTGTCGGCGGCGATGCCTTCAGCTGCTCCGGCACGAGTGGAATCGAGGCGCTTGTCAGGTTGGGAGATATACGTTTCTCTGCAAATAGAGGAAACCGAAACAAAAAAAACCGAGGTAAATGTTAAGCCAGTAGCGCCGAACATGAACGAAATGCTTCGAAAAGCGGGTGAAGGGGTTGATATAAGATTTATGAAAATGTATGGAAATAGATGAGGATGAAAATAATAGTGTTATTTTTATTATAAAACATAATACAAAGGAAACACCTTCTCCCGAAGGTGGAAGTTTGACAGCGCTGCACCAAATCGGGGTTTCTCCTGCATGCTAACCACCAAGTCTACATTCAGGCGCTCCGTGCTGCTGCTCGAGATGAAAATCCGCATACGCGTTGGAGCAGGTGTTGTGGCGTTTGAATTTTCAAACCGCATTTTCCCCGGATTTCTGCTCGAAAGCACATTGCGCCAATCGACTGCAAGAGCATCCGTCTTTGCTGCAGTGCATACTGTACCATAAATCAGTGCCGAATGCCGGGCGGCAAGGGTGACGCGTAACGTGCAAACTATTCGATGAAATATAAACTGTAATATTTTATGGAGAGAACATTTCCGGAACGAAAATTTATTCAATCCAATTTCCTGCACGGAGTGCATGAGAAGTATTTCGTGCACTAGCTTTTGCTTCGATGCGAACAATCGACATTGTAATGCAGGAAGATTGTTTAAAAGGAGTTCTTAATATTTCAAATTCCAGCTCGCTTTACTCTATCCAAGTCTTACCCTAAGCCCGGAGGCTACAGCGCAGAATGACCAACTCATCCGTAACATCGGTGAAACCTGCAGCTACATATCTGGGCTGCAAGATCAAATCTCGTTTTCATCTCCATCGAGCGCCAAATCACCATGCAGACCCAATTACTGCTCCTTCCTCCCCGAGGGTGGACTCGAACGGAACGCCGACCGTTCGGTAAAGAGGCAGCAAAACACACACACACACACTCACGTATCGATCGGACGGCGGCATGGTTTACATTTCCGTAGAAGGCAGAAAGCGCAGTTGCAAACTGTTCGTTTACCGATAATTCAATCTTGCTCTCCGGTAACGTAAGAGCGTATCAGAACACTTCAGCAATATAGCTGACCAGCTCCAAACAAAACGCAGACGAAAAACGATTGCAATCTTTTCATGTCTCGCTGCACCCGACGAGTCTCAATCTCCCTCTGAATGTAAGGAAAATCATCCTGCGGGTGTTTTGTTTTTCGTAATTTCGCTTTCTCGTCCATTTCTCACGATTCCATCGAATCACCCGGAAAACACACACGCAAGAAGTTCGATCGATCGGAACCAATCACTGCGTTCAGCTTGAAGATCACAGAATCCCCCCACAGCAGATCAACACATCAGCATCATTCGTTTCGCTTTCCAGCATACACGCCCAGCAAAAAAGGCAGTACACAGAAGAAAAAACACCACTTGCGGGGTAAACTCTCCTCTGACACTGAACCAATTTTGCTCCGTGCTCCAGAAAGTCCCAACATGGGAGATGGAAAATCAAATCATGAATAAATTACACACACACACACACACACACACACCCTTTGCCCCAGTTCACCTGTCTGCATCGACCGAGACAGCCGTACTATCATTCACACCAGTGTCCGGTGTTTGTTGATCCAATCCAAGTGGACGCCACCGGACTCGGGATCCACCGCCACCACCAGGTGGTCGGGAAGTCAACTGTCTTCCACCGGTACCGGTACATGTATCGCACAAACAACAACAAACAAGCAAGAACCTTCGCCTTCTTGTGCCCCCCCATCGATCGGTTCCATCCAGCGTGCGCTGTCAGACGGATGCAGTGCAAACCCGGAGGGGAAAGACAAAACGGTTTCATTCACAGGTTCCAGTGCAGCGGAGCACAACAAAACACGAGCGTCGAGCGAATGTCGATTGGCCCCGATGGGACCTGTTTCTGCCATTAGCTCATCTCGGCTTCCATTGAGCTGGGTATTGGGTTGCGCGAGCAAGGGTGAAGAAATCAGCAAACAGGGAAGGGATGCACCTCGGGCCGGCGAAACTTGAACGAAACTAAACACGACACAAGCACGCGGCGTGTAAATAGCGATCTAGTTGAGAGTAGTTGTTTTTTTTTCATTTCTTCATCCCCATGTCTCTCTTCCTCTTCTGTCGGCAATTATAAAACGCTGCCATCCTTTCCGGTAAAGCGTAATATCCGGTTGAAATTAAGGAACTTTTTTTTAATAGGAATATGATTGGAAATTGAACGAGCACAGGAGCTTGTTTATGTAGAAAGTCTGGAGCACTTTACGCTTGTTTATGGCAACTTCAAACCGTGGCCTTCGACATCCATGTGGATTTCCACAATTTACCTTCCAGGGCAGAAGTTCAAGCATCTCAATCATGCATATAAACACTCAAGGGATGTGCATTTTATCCAGCCACCCAGGCAGTGGCTCTTCAATACAGTCTTCGTTCACTTAACATCAATAAATATACAAACTCCCATGCGTTCTCGTGCCAATGCCCATGCATAGAGCACCGCATAGCGACCGAAAAGCTAGCATTCACCATTTGCAAATGCATTTCTCATTGCATTATCCACCGGATTTCGTTTCTTTCCTCGCTCTCTCTCTCGCTTTGCTCCACCCCGAAATAGAGGGCCATACCCAACCCAATATGCTGGCGAGCTGTGAGTGAAGCAATCGTTATGCAAGCTGCTGTAGCGATTTTCTCCTGCGATTTGCGACGCAATCCGGGCCCGGCATTCTTGTGTGCCCCATTGTGCATTCTTCCGTTCCAGACCATGCGAATGGTACTATTTCATCCGTTCGGATAGGACGGAAACACAAAAGATGTTGCCCGCATCTGCAACTCACCTCGCAACCTTGCTTAGTTGCAAATACACCACTCAACTCTGCAGGCTACAGTGAGTCTTGGAGCTTATTGTGCATTGCAATCCGGTCGGTATATGGAACGAAATCTATACGCCCTGGAGAGGCGTACTGTTTTTTTTTGCCGCTCCAAAGATATATCGCCGGCCGGTGAATGCGTTATGACAAGCGCGGAAGGTACACAACAGTGTGTGCTACCAGCTACCATGCTAGTCCATCACGTGCGCCGCCACTACCGTATTACGGAAGCGCGCGTCCCAACATGGCAAATCTTCTAGGGGAATGGAAATCCATCCAAGGCAGCTCTGGTGTGCGAGCGTTGTGGAGCGTGAAATGTACCTTTCCAAGCGCCTACTACTAACGACCAACACTGACCGAACCCAACACAGCCCGGCAGAGAGCTAACGGAATTGCCCATACAACATAACCCGGCTTGTTGCCAGAAAGAGAGCGCGCTTGGTGGAGCAAAAAGGGCCAACAACATTGGCCTCTCTCTTTTGTCGCCGAATGAATGGAAAATATGGAGAGGAGAAGAGACGAACGACGACGACCAACAACAACCGGAAAGCATAAAGTAATTCGCCCTCAGTTTAACCTCCTGCAACCTTCTGCAACGGCTACTCCACGGCTGATGGTGCTGTTGTACCATGCGCTGGCATTCTAGCGGCGTGTTCCAGGACTGGTTCCCTGGTGCTGTGTCCGGTCCTGTACAGAGCGGGTGGTATTATTATTATGGCAACTTTCCACACCCAGATCTGCTCGGGAGCGGAGATTTCAAAGGAGCAAAGGAAAAAAAGAACTGGTTAGCCTTCGTTGCTTTGCATATCTCGAAGAGTGCTCTCCACCTTCTGCACCATCTCCTTCCTGGCGCTTGCGTTCCCACAACGCTCTAGAGAGCGCTGCAGCAGCGAGTGGATGCAAATTTGCCTTTGCAACCGGTCCCTGCGTGTCCCCGATTCGATCCCGAGACCTCACCCTCGGTGATCAACGCAAACAGCAAACACAAGCAAGTCCCCGATTGAATGGATGAGCGTAATTTATGAAAAAAAAAACACAGGCAACTACGCTACCACAGGAAATGAGCTGCCCATGAGAAATTGGCGGACGACGGCCACGAAGTTGATGCCAAAACAGGGAGGTCGGAGGGAATATATCTAGCGATGCCATCTCCATCTGACCATCTTGGCTAATGGAAAATGACAATAATCTAGTGGGTGGTGGGTTGGGTGGTGAACTTTTACAAAAGCTCGGGTACTTGGGTACTTACGCAAAGCGGCAGCCGCCCGGGCTGCGCTGCTCCGTGCCGGCTGTGCGCCATTCGTCTTGGACGGCGGTCCCAGGTCGCTGGATGAAGAGTTAATTGTGCGCACATCTCGCTTTTTGGCTGGTCCTGGGGGGAGAGAAGAAGTAGACAAACAAAGATTAGGGTTTGTGACAGTTTTTTTTTCCTTCTTCTTCACACCAATTCGATTATTCCCGTACGACGCCTAGCACAGGTGTTCCCACCTAACTCCCAAGAACAATCAGTGCGTTGGAAAGAGATTTATCAAACAAAGATACCCAGGTAGCCAACGGCCCATTTGTTGTTCGATAGTATCTCAAAGTTCGTACACTCACTATAAATAAATACATATTATTTTCTCATTACGCGAACGTCTAGTCTAAGGAGAAGCAGGTATGGGACACGTCCTATTACCACCAGCCGGAGGATCAGCATTAGCATAATCGTGCTTCAGAGCGAACGGTCAGCAAACCAGCGCGGTAAGGAATTACCCCATTGTGCTGTCAGATTACTTTTTTGCAATATTTATCGTTGCGCCTGCCAGTTGATACGATGCTTCGCTGGCAAAGGCCACTTCCTCATGCCATACGCATCATAAGCATGCTGTCGCCCTCAAAGAAGAGGTGCTGCTGCTATCTTCAATCTCGGTTTGTCTGCTACTCTTTGCTTTAGCCAGGGATGGCCGTAAGTATTTCTTCCCTGACCCTAACCTAATTCCCGAGCAAGAGAGAGATACGATCCTCAATCATCTCGAGGTTCCACACAATAAGTACCCTCTTGTACCGTACACTTTCGTCGAAAGTGATCTTAGCTTTTGGGACATCCACCGTACGTCTCCATTTTTGCCTACTGTTCCTCTCCAATGGTGCTCGTACGCGGGGGACGGGTGCTCCTCCTAAGACCTTCGCACACTGCGCACAAGACTAAGCGCGGGCGATTTGAGGTTATGTCAAGAATTCAAGATCATGCGATGGCGGTCGCATGTCTGCCCCGAGAGTAGCTAGCACTACTGCAAACGCGCGTGAGCGCGCATGCACACACGGACAGGCATGCACACTATTTGATCTACAATTTACACCCCAACACTATTCGTTAGCGCACTTTGCGCTTTTGTGAACTGTAGAGGGCAAAACGGGACAAAATGGACAAGTGGGGAAAAATGGGCTCCTTTTACAGGAGTTTTCAGGTTTTTTTTCATAATTTTGGGACACTTTCTTGACTCTTTCTTACGGGAAGTGAACTTTTTGGGACGGGAATTACATTCTATGGCACTCTTAGAATTTTTTAGGAATTCTCAATGTGTCTGTTCGAGGTGTCTAGACGGGTAACTAGAATCTACTATGAATCTAGGGGTAATAGAATCTACTTCCCATCACCCTAGATTCACTAAAATGACCCAGTTATCGCCAGCGCGCTAAAAGTATCAGAACTAAAAACACCTCTAATGTAAGATATTTTTTGTTTTGTAAAGTATTAAGGTAGTCAAGTAAGAGAGTTGATGAAACTGCTTAAGATGCCCATATGGCCCCATATTCCCATACTCATCTGTGACTGCTTTATGCAGCGACATGACTAGAGAGCTGAAAACGTAGCCTTCAGATTGCACGATGAGCCATACAATCAATATGACTTACTAGATGCTACTTAAAGCTGCTAGTTCCAACTGCACGGTACCAGCGCTAGCGATTAGACCATCCGAATAATCCACACAACTTTGGACGCACCGCCACTACCAACACCAAGTGCCCACACCGACGCAAATATATCCCACTCATGCTAGCGGTTGTCTATTGCGTTTGAAACCTTTTCTTGCTAGCACTGGCACTAGGGCGTAATAAATAACGAGCTTATTACTTCTAAGCCAGACCTCCGTTGTGCTGGTCAAGCTGAAAGTGGAGACGACGGTTATGGGATACCTACCGGAACGCAACGAACCGTACCACCAACCAGTCAGTGCGCCAGATTTGACCCGGTCCGACACCCTCGCTTTTGTTGGTAGAAAATTTTCTTCTCCTAGCCCTCCTTTTTAGTGTGTGGGATTGACAGTCCCCGTACAAGGAGCCTCCCCCTCAGACCGTTGTTTAGAGGTGCAGTTTCTCGATTGTTCCACAGCAACAATTAGCGAACACGAAAACAACGCGGCCCCCGGAAGCGGACGGCGTGTAGCGCACCAAACCGAGGCGACGATTGAATTGGGAATGACGTTTTAATGAACTAATGCAATTCAATGTTATTCCACTTTTCTTGGGACGATGCAAGGGATCACACCGAGTGCCTATGCCTAATGCTTTAGAGTGTGTCGGAAATCGTTACCTTGACACTGGCGGCAAAGGCGGGCTTAGAAGAGATTATTCTAATTGTTTTACGCCCTCGGTTTCACACTGTTTGAGATAGTTTTACAAAGAGAAGGTAGCGCACAACGCATACAATATGGTTAATTTAACACTTTCGTTAGTAAGATCAGTGTTTTGAAGACCTGTTGGGCCTCTTCTAATGTACCACAGGGACAAAATAATTCGAAGATTTAGCAACAATATATGCACTGACCTTGTTGCTTCTACAGAGTTTTGGAATAAGTGCTTGGTGCGCATTGCGTTAAATAAAAGGGTCAATCGGATGATAATTTCATGGTTCAAGGTAGACGTCGCGGAGGCGTAAGACCATTTTGCTTGTTGCCTCCTAAACAATTGGGGCTACCGAAACTGGAATTCGCTCAAGGTAATAACAGGTCCATGCCCAAACCCTGTGTGGGAGAAGGCTTCACCAGCAAAATACATATTTATCAACCAACACAGCTTCTGATTAATCCACATTTCCCAAAGGATGTAATTAAATGGCATAGTTATTTGATAAGTTCTTCCCCCTTTTAGCGTTTGCGTTTGAAATTCAAACCCAGCCTACGCTCGGCCGCCGTACTGACATGGTCCGGTGACGACTTGTGCGGTGAGACTCTACTATTCCACTGAAAGCAACCCATTGGAACTCCACAGAAAGCTCCACATTTGAACAAACCGGCACCCCCAACCGTGTGTTCCCATCGGCTGTGCATACGTTGCGAGTGGAGAAGACTTGATATCTTCCGATATCTTACTTACCTCACCCGCGGGATCGAAACCGGTAATTAAAGACGCTGCTAGGAAGCGAGCGGCGGCGGAATTCGAGTCCCCCGTCTTGGCCGGGGGGGGATCGCAAGACAAGCACCAAACACCCGACATCACATAATTATAGCCTCCGGGCATCTTCGTTCCTGCCACGGGAACACGGGCAAGGGTTTGGAGTGTTGGAGTGTGCTGTTGGTTTCTCTTTAATTGCTAATCAATACGACCAAAGGCACCCAAATCGGGCCACTTTCTGCGTTTGCTGGCTACACTGGCTGGCTGGGTAGGTGGTAGCACACATACCCTCCCGTACGACCGTGGGGATTTGGTAACATTGGCGCCATGCCAGCAGCAGTAGTGATATGGAAATGTACTTTTCGCGGGACGCCTTGGCGATAGCGTATGGCAATGACATGAATTCCGCGATATGGGCCGAGTGCGGCTGCTCGGCTAAATGTTTGTGTGCTACCGAAATGTGCTGCAGAAGGACAAGTTCCAATTAGAGCGGCTGCTATCGATGGGGCGGTTTCGATTTAGTGCCGAACATGTGCTTTGCCGGGTGAAGAAGGTGGGTTCAAGTGGAGACTTGGTAAAGGAAGACGCCTAGTGGGCGAAAGGATTCAAACAGTGGATGCCACTTCAAAGTAAATCCTACCCAAACGGGTGTAAGTAGATTCTGTGTAATGGTAGGTCTGCATTAGGTTGCTCTTGGCATACATTTATAATTATCTTGAATGGTTATTTTGGAGCTCCAAACCGTCTATAAATTGAACACAAGTGTGTCGGAGATATATCCGTAGTTGTTTTCCTGTGGCTATTGAATATCTAGCTACACTTCAAATTGATAATTAAGGCCAATCAAACATTTTAGAATTTAGAATGATCTCCAATATACGAAACATTATAAGAAATAAAATAAGTTAGAGCATTGTATCTTAAATTAATTCTGTATTCGACATAAAGCTACACAAGAACATGATCTAAAATGTTGTCTAAAATAATCGCAAGAAGGTCTAGAGGCAACTAAGACATTGTCAAACCTTTATCGCAATTTATGTCATAACTGCATCAATAGTACCGTGGTTAAGTCGTCCATCATGTAGTTTGTGCGATCGTGTGTTCTGATGTTGTCTCGATCGAGCAACATCTCTAGGTAAACGATGTTACAAATATTGACAAAAAATTATTAAATCCATAAATTCATAAATGATAAATGCATTTCACAACAAAAAAAAAAACAATAAATTGCTCTTCATTCTTCAGAAATTGTAATCGCTAAAACCCAGATGCTGGTTTTATTTTTCAAATAAGAACGGCCTAGTTGGCCGTATCATTTCAGAGGCTTTATTTGTTATAATCAATATCATGCCATAATGACGCTACTACCCTTAAAGGCTACTCAAAATAGAGAGTATTTATTGTGCTAAAACAATCGTATTCTTCATCTAAATTCTCCCACCAATGTTGAACCGGCAACCGTTAATTAGTTGTACATTCGCACGCCCCACTTCAACAAAAGAAAGGAAAAACACAAACCGCCCTGTCACCACCTGCGACAAACAACCTAATTTTCGTCACCTGATCCTCATTAGGGTGCACCTTACCTTTTCAACTCGATTATGAACTTTCAAGCGCAACCCTTTTTTCTGCCTAGGTGCCGCTCATCATCGGCCACCGTACATTTAAAGGTGCTTCCCAGCTTAATTAAACTAACAAGAGTGGTCGCGGCGGCCGCTCAAACCAGTAATCAGTCCAAAAACCGAACCGTAAAGTCAGTCCAATGTCAGTAAATCAAGCGACCTGGTTGGTGGAAGGTATGCAAGGCTCAACCAAACCAAACGCCACCAACCGAGTGACTTTCGAAGCACTTGTGCGCCGCGCACCAACACTCACACTCGCAGCGATCACGCACACGCGGTGGTGATACACAAATTGGCTGGAAATGAATTTGCATAATTGACGTTTATTAAAGCATCTGGTTTTCTGACTCTCCGCTTTCGCGCAGCATCGATAGCCTCGCTGAACGTGCACACGTGTGGTTTTTTTGTTGTTGTTGACGGTGCCTTAGCGTTTGCAGCATTTCGTCTTACAGATCTCCACAATTGTGTGTGCGTTGTTTGCTTCTTCTGTGTAGACACTTTTGCTCTTGCTTGCAGCAATGATGTTGGCTTTTTTCTCTCTTCATCCTCTTTAAATGTTCCACCACAAAAAAAAAACATGCGGCGCGCATGAATGATATGTTTAGTTTTGCATTTTCGCAGCTTTGATTTTTGTGCACCATCTCCACCCACACAAGCCCCGGCACGGCGTACAAAGTAACCCGTTTCACCGTGGCGTTGCGAATGGCGTGAAAATGAATTATAATTCCAATGCATCTGGAGCAGGCGTGTGACGACCGTGTACCCCTTCAGACCCGAGACCATTCGACGCGGATGAAGGCCGGCACAGATGAGCTGCTGGGTGGTTTTTGCACCGCAGACGGGACAGAGAGAAACTCGCTACAAAAAATTGAACGAAATAATAGCGAAGCCCTTTTTTTATCTCACCAAACACCAAACCTTCGAACGCCGAAGGCCACACGCCAGCCATCCAAACTGAGCTGGATCGATCGGATGGAATTTTGCACTTGTACCAATACCACACACACACACACACTATCCGGTAAAGCATGTTCATTGACTGCTTGAGCGTGTGCAATACCCTTGAGGCGTCTTTAGACGATTGTGGTTCATGACAACAGCAACAAAAAACCCTCCCGAGACAGACAAGCATCACATTTTTCCTTTCCCTGATCGGTCCCTGAACGGTTGAAAGTATGCGCACATGGATGGATCCATCCATCTGTGGATTGACTTTTGCGGGTTAAACATCCCCCCCGGGGGCGGCTGCACCGATTGCAGCGGAACACCTTCAAAACGGGGTAAAATATTCCACCAGATTGCAGATTGAAGAAAGCGGTTGTACTTTTTCGATTTGCGAAAAAAACTGTAACTTTGTACCCAGTTTTTTATGAGCTGACGCTTCACACATTTGCTACACAGATCAACATGCGCTACAGTATTTTGACGATGCTTGGATGGAAATGTTTTTTTCTTGGGTTGCAAAAAAAGATAAATTAACGCAAAAATATTACACTGATAAAAAAGAGAGCTTTCACTTTTATAACGTTGCGTTTAAGTAACATCGCTAACAACCATCCATTTCTCGGTTTACATGTTTTGCTTTACTACAGCACGCACTTTAACCAGTTCGCATCTCATCAACGCCATTTTTAGATTTTGTTTAAAAGTAACATTAGTTAACTTTAAATTCCTTAGCATTTAGATCATTTTTTTGTATAGAGCCATTGTATTTGTATGGTTTTATCGTACTATCGTAGCTATCTATCAATACTTTAATAAAATAAAAATAAAACCTATTCTCGGAAGGTTCTCAAATAGCCAGCTCGAACTCCATAGCTGATTTGGGACTGTTTAACGCAAAATCGTTCCGATGTCTTACTTTGTGGCTGATTAAGAGATGAAACGGTACTTGGTGCTTAAGAGCTACTTAGAAGGACCTCCTGGAACTTTGATGCTGTTTATCTACAGCAAAAGGCGAATTCAAGCAGCGAATTCTTCAGCATACCCAAAATTAGCTGCATAAGCAAATTTGGCTTTTTTGGGTTCAAATAACGTTGAAATAACGATGGGTGAAAGTAAGAGGTTTTGTTCGTGTTGTTATAGTTTTGCTCCAGGTTTAGTGTATTTGAAACTATTAAAAATGTTAATTGTGTTGTTTAAGACACTTAAATTGAGAATTATTGTACACATTTGCTAGCTTTTCTATATTTTTCCTTAGAAATATTATCAAAAGAAGATATTAGGGTAATGTTCTTTTAAACCTAATTTCTATTTAAACCAATTAATGATTAGTGTTTAACTTCATTGTAACCAAACCTCTGGATTTATATATTCTTAAAGTTATTTAAATCTGATCTACGTGATCTCTCAGCTATTTTGCAATATGATTCTTCATCAAAGAATCTAAAAAATCCAATACTTCCTCCAATATTGTTTGTTGCATTCTTTTCTAACCATTATGCAGTAGACATCAATCATTCAGAATCTGTGTATAAAACCTGCCGCGTTAAAACAAACACTTCCTACACAGTTGTAGTCTGAAAATAACTTCCCCGGAGGACAATCACAAATCTTGTACCACGAAATGTACCCAATGACCCCGCTGTAAATAAAAGGAATACAAACTGCACACAGGAAAGAAAAAAACGCACAATCCCAACACGATGCAAACAAAAAGGTGGTAAAAATTTATCAGCTCCTTTTCCGGCCAATTGTTTTGTATGCAAATTTTCCGCCAAGATCATTTCCCCATCCCGGGACGCTTTCCAGCCGCACACAGCAGACCACAAAGTTGCAAGCGAAGCAAACCGACCACACTCAACCAAAAACATAGACGAGCTCCTCTCGGTCGACACTGTGTCCGTTGTAATAAAATTGTTTCTCCCCAACCCAGCTCGCCATCCCTGCTCTCGCTGCTGTTTTATGGTGGTTTCCATCCCCGACCCCCTGAGCCGAGGGCGTACGACCCGTGTGCACTTACCTCCGCGACCACGTTTGCCGAAACTGCCGAACCGTTCCCGCTCGATGACCTGCGTGTGAACGTAGCGTTCCGAAGCCGATCGGCTCAGCTTCTCCTTCGAACCGTGCGCTCCCATGGCGGGATAATTGCGGGGCTACACTACAACGTGCCGATGTACAACGCCGTACCCCCTTAGCACCAGCACCAGTACCGATCGATCCAATGAGAGCGCCCCATTGAACCACGTCGAAGCGTATCACACTTTATTTGGGTGGGATTTTGCGCCTTAACGGAGACCGAGACGTTACAGGCAAGGCACTGGAAACGAAGACGTCATTCTTGGGTTCAACACTTTTCTGACCGGTGTGCCGGTACGCTAATTAGACGACTGCTCACACTGCTGTCGAAGGTGACACACTGTCACTTTGCGTAAGCCATTGCGTCTGTGTCTTGAGCTGGACTTGAGAAGAAGTTTTGTTGTGTGCAGTAATGTACAGTATTTCCAAGAACTCTTGGACGATGTCCGAGAAAGTGTCCAAACGATGAACCCACAACCTTGGAAGAACGTCCCAAGGTAACGCTTTCTGGATTTGTTAATTGCACAAAACATAAACGATGGAACTCGGTTTGTCGGGTGTAACTATCTCGTTAACTGACTAGGTTCGCACACAGCTGACACAAATTGATTGACTTTGGTGCGCGAAACAGTAAAGCGATACGGTATCGGACACTCGGAACACAATCACTGCATTCTGGTTAGGTATTTATTGGAAACTCAAGACGGAAACTCACGTTGGGGACGTTAGCTGTTGGAAAAGAAAGGAAATCGGATTTGATGTCACGGTTGTGGTAGTTGGAGAGGTTCCAATCCAACGAAATGGCAGTATCTTCCAATATTTGCATAAATTGTACAAAGCTTCAGTAACTAGAGTAGAGCGACATAAGGTCGCTGCTACATTAAACACAGCTTCAGATTCTTCAAATTGCACATTTTATGATTCAATTATTCCGGAGCATTAACCACCAACCATCAGTGTTATGACGATGAGCTCCAATAGATCGAAATAATTAAAAAGCAAACAATTCGGCACGTAACCAGCTGTTCATTTCATCCACCATCGTAGCCATTCGTAACAATAGAAGGGTGGGCTTTTTTTGAAAAATCTAGGACCCACACACACACACGTGTTTCCTCGACTTTCCACCACCCAGCGACACCGGCGGATATCGAGACAATCAATTTCGGGTTGGACGATATTATCACATACTCGGGTTGATCAAATCGGTATCAAGCGCGCACCAACTAGAGCACGACAACAATTGACGATGATCGGCTTGGTTGCGGGCCGCTAAGCGCACATAAAACTCCTCACGAATTCGGAAATGGCAACAAGAGCGAAATAATAATAAAAAAAAAACCTCTTACTCATGCCGGCTTATTTTCTGATATGATCTCATCACTACCGCCACCTTCGTGCCCCCAGCAGTATCATCAGCATCATCTTCGTCGTTGTCATGATTTTGATGGTAAGTAGTAGAAGCAATGTGTTGTTGCTTCACCGAACAGACACCATGCCGGCGTTTTGAGGGCTTTGTTGGTGTTACCTAATAACGATACTTCCCGTACTACGTACGAAAGGTGGCAAGATGACGGCGAATCTGTACCAAACACTGTCCTCAAAGTTCTATTTTTCTTCACAACTGAAAATGTTTCATTCTATTTGCAAAGGGAACAGAATTGATTCATTCCGTCCATTTCGGTGAACGAAGCAGATCTGTAGTTGGGCGAGAGATATCTGCTTCTCTCTTTTTTTTGCAGTCGAAAAGCAATAACCAAGTTTTCACTCCAGTATTTTCTTCCCGCTCGCTCTGCACTGGGTGACTTCTGTGGCTTCGATGCCCTGCGACCACACCAACCGGTAAGAGGACGTGTGAAAAATTGGCCCGCATTTAGAATCCGTGTTGTTGTGATGCCCGCGTGATGCTTCGCAGTGTGTGATGCTCTTCTTCTCGACCTAGTCTAAAGACCCGTCTTCCAACGGTCTGGGCGATGGTGTGTGCTATTTTCAGCCAATGCAACATCATCCCAACAGCATACGACTGGGACACACCATCTGAAACGGGCCGCAAAACGGAAAACGCCCTTCACTTTTCCCCCCAGACCTGTGCGCAAAACGGAGTGAAAGATGGGGTTTTTATTTATTTTCATTTTTCATTGGCAAGATTCGGGAAAAGCCATACTGCCGCGCCTGGCAAAGGAGTAGAGCATTCAGTGACGCCAATGAAGTTATGACAAGTTGATTGCAACCACTTGGTGTGCAGCGAGCAGTGAAAGTTGTGTCCCGCTTTTTAAAGACGATATTTAGGTGACAGATCTGAAATGCTTCCCAGAAAACAGGACCATTGTTTGGGTGATCATTATGCATTCATGGCAACAATGATAAACATGACAACTCCAATTCGCTTGATAAACCCTTGTCCTACAATTCAATCACGAAAGACTGTAATCTGTAAAGGCGATAGCACAACGAATTATGTAGCTGCAGTATTAAACATGCTTTAATTATTTAAGCACTCGCCCACGGGGGAGCATGGTGACAGCTGTGTCCAATGACTAGGCTTCCCCCGAGCCTGGCTGGACCGCAAACGCAACACGCGGACATCACCGATAATCACCATAAATAACCACCAGAATAGCATTAATATTCATTATCACTGGGTTGAAAGATTATCATACTGAAATCCATTTCCCATCCCTTGCGGGGGCTCGCCATATTGTAGCGCGTGGAGGGGACAGACTTGAACGCTTGTCATCATAAAATAGGCACCCAGATGCGCCAACAACGAGAAGTGTGTTGGTGGAAAAACTACAAAAATTGATTGACATATTATAATGGCTTTTCGGGGTGAAATTATGACGTCTAAGCGGAAACCTTTCCCAACAGGATTCCAACGAGCGCAAAAAGGTGATTCCCTTCCGGAACCAACTGTTCAGTAATGGTGATGTAAGTACGCTGCAAGTCATCCCAAAAATAATTGCAGTATTGTGCAATTAACGTCACACAGTTGTGGCTTATGTGCAAACACACAAAAATATCTCGTGACTAACACTGGTCGTGCTGCGCGTGAGTGACGCTCCATGTGAAGCGGCGCGTTTCTTCCAGGTTATGTTTTTTTTTTTTTTGCACAAAAAAAACCATTCCTTCCATCATCAACTTCCACACGATCCGAGCGCACGCCTGGAGCCTCCGTTCTATTTATGTCGCAGCATCACGTCACACACTTTTACGAGCTGGTCGGATAAAAGGGCGATAGAGAAAGATGTGCAAGAGACAGCAGGAAGGATAGGAAATTAATTAAATCCCTCCACATTATGGCACAGCACGTAAAGCGTCTCCCGTCATCGACGCTGTGTGTGAGTGCAGGTTCCCCCCCAAAAAAAGAACCGGAACCGACTCTAAATGCAAACACCCAACTCATCTCTCGTCGTGTAGTACGTTTCTCGTTTCGTCGTATCGTTGAAGCTATCATAATCGCCATTTAATGGTGGACATCGTTTTTATCGATGCAGCCGTTTTAGGAGAAAAAAGGGGGAAGAGAGAAACTATTTCCTCTAATCCCGTGTCTATATGGCGTCCAAATTATAGCCAGCGGGGATAATAAGAAACGATGCTACGCAAGGCAGGAGGATGTCCGTGAACAGCACCGGTGACTCATCGCAACCATTTCATCGGCTCCCTAATGTTGGCGCCAAAGGCTCAAACGGCTGGAAGATTAATCGTTAGAGCGGCACCCCGAAAAGCGGGGGAAACCCGGTGAGCCCGATGCCAAACACAACGCAAGGAGCTGAAATGAAATCTCGTGCACTGAAGAAGTTTATCTTTGTTTATAGTTTTGTTTTTGGAGTGTTCGGTTTTGGCGGGGTTTTTTTTCTTGATTCTTTGTTTCGCTTTAAGAGAGATGAGGATGCTTCGCACATTTGGCTGCGTGCGTGCTGATTTGAGGCAGCAATTTATTAAGCGAGTGTTAAAGCTGGAAGATGACTGCTTCTACTGTTTGTTGTCTTCATCTTCATCCTTTTAGCGCCTCCAGGAATTTTCAACGAGTTAAGGAATCTTCGTAGTAATTACTGGAATTTTCGGAGGTTGTCAGTAATCACATATTTGAGATTACTGGTTTGAAGTCATCAAACTAAAAATAGAATGATTTGTCTCACTGGAGTGTGTATCCTCAAGAATTCAAATGCTCTACTTAATTCCACAATACCTCACAGACATTCAGCTTCAAGATACGGTTCAACACAGAAATCAATACTTGCGCTGCATGAAACCAGCTTCCCAAAAGCCTCCCAGCAATTTCAGGTACAGTTGCAGCAGGTCACCCTTGTTCAAACAGGACACACACACATACATCATACTCCACCTCTACTACCAACAGCTTGGTGTACTTGGTGCCACTGGCAAACATGCACCAATGGCACGGGGGGAAAAATGTCCCCCAAACCAACCGGACCTAGTTCGTGAGCGCAGTCCAGCGGCATTCGTACATTCGCGCTGCATTGTCGCGGTGGTTTGGGGCAGAAACCTGTACCAACGGTGCTGTGCGAAGGACACGCAAGAACTGACCACTTGCCTGCAGCTGACACAGCTGCTGGTATTATGTTGGTGGTTGAATTTTTCATACGACTTACGTACAAGTGAAGGGGTCCCTTATCATGTATGCGCCAACTGAACCACAAAACCCAAAGAGAGAGAGAGAAACGCATAGAGAAAGGCCTTCCTCCAGGGTGGAGAACAAGAAATTGGTACCGGTGTAAAGCCTGGATCCAGCGAACCGGTACGCCAGTGAGATACTATCACATCCCGAAAGTCACAGGCAGTCCGCGTGTTGTTTCTGTGTACACACGCTGGCGATCAAATACAGGTTGGACAATTCAAAAAGGTTGAGTAAATAGCAAAAAGAGAAAAAAACAGTACGAGCCTGCACTTTTCCTCTCCTTCTGCTGTGTTGGTATTTCTCGACACTACACACCGTAGGGGGTGTGATGGACGTGGAAATCATTGCCTCAGATCTTTGGACCTTGGTGGTCCCGAGATGGAGGAGATGAAGGACCCTGCCCCCGAGGTCGTGGAAAAGAGAACGAAGATTAATTGGATTTGCACGGTTTGGCTTCTGGAACGCGGCGGGACTGCCCCGAGCACTATGCGTTACATTGTGATATGGGGATGTTTATTGCAAGTTTCGCGTGTGAGTGCTCCGTTCCCAATTTACAATTGGTCGTTATTGAGTGAATGCCTCAAGTATTCCAAATGACCCGTGCGCTTTTATTGAGATAGCAGCATTACCTCGCTTGAAAACAAATTAAATTTTTCAACATCAAATTTAACGTCCCTTATAGCAATTAACAAGGCTTATTTCTGGATCCACCATTGCCAGGATATGTATTTGATCACGCATAGCATCAATCATTAATTCATCAGCGTGGTAAATCTGTATGCAATCGGGAAGCTCTTTCTACATTTAAACCGGCCACAGCACGGTGTTGAAACTGTTGACGCGTTATCCCGCTGCTCCAGCGTACTTGAAATAACCCAACGGCAGATTACACAAAACTGCCATTATGTTTGAACAGAAGTGCGCTCTGGTAGGGGCGGTTGCCTCGAGCCAGTTTCCGACGGCAGCTTGCTAATGGAAAACGAGAACGTGCAAGGTCAAAGGGCCAACAAACAGGCAAACATGCACACCACACACACACGATGGTCGGTGGTCTCCCACCTAAACCTATGAAATACTCAATCGTGTGCATGGGGGATGCTAATCAAGATAGATTGATTGCCCAAAACATTATATCCCGTCTGTACTAAATTTAACCGATAAGCGGAATTTGCTGGAACAGGTTGTTTGCTTTAGCCTTAAATCGATATGGAAACCGAGGTTAGAATAACTCGTTTAATGAGCTTGCGGTTGTGGTTACACACACACGTGTCATTTGATGCCACGCGGACGGTTTGCATTGCGTTTATGCATTTTAAATTCTTTGTTGAGTGAGTGAACTCCGTCTCGTTCTCTTTCAGTCACTCTCTATGTAACTTCCACAGTGACATCTATCAAACAAACAGAGATTTATAATTGCACTGTATATCCCGCACACATCAAGATCCCTAATAAATCACGTCAAAGTTCTAGTGGTAAATCCCTCCCCAACAAAGGCTACTCGTCACATTAATTTTTGGTGGGATTTAACGCAAAGATTTCAATGGTGATGGGCTTTTTTAAACAAAACAATCTTCCAACGCTCCCTACATTCCCTTAGCACTCTGAGCTGACAATGAGATGGACAGCAGAACGTCCCCTGCCCGAGCAAGAAAGTCGTAAGTCGCAAGACACACTTCATTTATGACACTTGAGGGATTCCCTAGAATTTTAGTTTAATTTAATGTCCCCCCCTCGTGTCCCTTGCGACACACGAGAGGGAGAGGCGGCTAGCAGTTTCCCGTGCGCAAACACCTCAGCATGACCTATATATTACGACACTAACGAAACAACGGTCGCAAGCCAGGTTAGGAAAGAGAGCGAGCTGTTGAAACAGCTGCATGGAAACGCTTGACCAAACGCGCCTAGATCGATAGTAGAGGTTCTGTGACAACCTCCGCCCCAAGGTGGGGTGGACACCCCATAGGGTCTCCTCCATTTCAAGTTGCGCAACGGTTTAACGAACACGCGCGGCAACACGCAAACCTCACACGGCTGGGCACGTCTTCAATGTGCGCTTTTCCGGTTCGAATAGCGATTACCTACCCTCACTCCCTCTCTCTCTCTCTTTCTCTCTCTTTCTCCATCGAAAAAACGGACCGTTGTTGCAATATCGTCCCTTGGTGGAAACCGTGTGTGCGCGTTGCACTTTTCGAGGAACCGTAACGGCACTCCCAGCAGACCTCCCAAAAATAGACTTCCCCGGACCCGCGCGTGGCCGCCGTCGACTGGCAATGGCGAGTAGTGGTGGTGAACCGAAGTTCATAAGTCATCGAAATGGTCAGCGCGATGAGTGATAGAATAAAGCGCAGTGCGGAGGACAGTATGGAGCAGGAGCGGTTTAAAACGTCCCCGTCATGGGGAGTCATGGAAGAAAGCGTCTGCAGCGGGCGCAAATTCCACGTACGTCTAGCGCGCGCGAACACGCCACAACAAATGGACCTATGAGTGGAAAGTGGTTCCGCAGTGAGTGTTGTGCCGATGGATGTGCGTATTGATGGATTCCTCGCGTTCGAAAGAAATCAGACAAACATTATTTATAGCTGGCTCCTCTTGGCGGTAGAGCACATACGACTGATGGAATTCTAATAATCTGTTCAATGCGGCGTTCGTTTATGGCAGAGTGCGTGAGTAGTTAGTAACGAGCAGAGGAACAGACAGGTTTGGACATTCGGGAGTGAAAATGTTTTAACTACCGTTTATGCAACAATAAAACACGATCACGGAGATGTTTATTTCCACACAGAAGTGCAATGTGTCTGTAGAATGAATCATCTCGAAACCGTATCAGTCTTTTTTTTCAAAGGTCGACTTACAAACACTTGAAGGACAAGTGAATCAACTCCTCCCAAACACGAGAATGGGGTAAAAATCCCCTTACACGTTGAGTTGATTGTATCACTGTCTGTAGGACTGTACACACACTTAACCACCAAAATAAAACCAACAAAACCACCCCGCGACAACATCAATCCCGCTTATTTTTTCCTCCAAACTCCAAACTCCATCATCTCCGAGTGTAATTTGCAATAAAAATGAAATATGCGACGAAATTTGCCAACACATGAATGCAAAACATTGTTGTGTTGTGCCGGTGTGGCGTTTGGTTTGGTTTGTGCATAGTGACAGCCGGGATTTTGCCCACATTTGAGTAAGTGGAGTGATCCCCGGAACCAGACCGAGCGAACGAGCCACGCAAAAGCCATGGAAATGAAACCATCGTTTTTGGTATGGTGGAGGGGCATTGCAGCGATGAGCATGATGGTTGTATCAAGTTATTTTCCTGTTTTTTTTTCGGCAAAGACCGAAGAGTTTGCCAGGTAGTTTGCTGAACGCATCTCTGAAGGACAACCTCTGGGACGGGGTTAGTTTGTGTGTGCGGTTGTTTTGCGGTCGCTGTGGTAAAACTGCTTTTGCTAACGATGATTTATGAAGCTGTGTTTGTGATATTTTTTGCAAACGGTACCACATCAAACAGTCGCAAAGAGTATTAAAATGTTGATTTTATGGTCCTACAGTGGAGAGGTTCGGTTTAAGGTTTAATAACTTTACCGATTTTAAGAAGAAACTAATATCATACCTTTCATTTCACAAATTAATTATGTTAAGAGAGAAATAAAATTTAAATATTAATTCATTCAAGCATCATCAATTCGCTTTTTGGACTGAATTGGCTGAATTATTGACATTTGGAGGTTGATTTTTTGCCAAAAATCCGTAACACTGACACGCTTTGAATTTCTAATGATTTTGCATTCTTCACTAAAAAATCATAAAATTATGTAAACAGGCCGAGCGCTCAGCTAAACAGCTAAATATAAGCTTTGCCGCAGGAAGATATAGAAAGACGCACCAGCAGCTCAATATCACATTCTTCATTTTTTATGTCCCAGACAACTTCACCGGCATTTCCTTTTTACAACACTTTTTTTCAAGATTAAAATAAACACTATTCGGCCATGTATGTCAAAGCATTATTTATGATTCAAATTTATTTCAACGATTAGCTCACTTGACAACAGCAAACTTTGGCCCCACAAAAAAAAAATGCCCCGTCAAACCGGCGGCTTCACGGAAAGCCCGTTTGGCGAAGTTTCAACAACCAGCGGCACTTGCTCAACCGAAACGCAAATCTCGCGTCCGTTCAATTTATCTTCGTGAATGCCCGTGAAAATAACATATCGTTCCCATGTGCGTGGTGTCAAAACATATCTTAACAGCTTTCACCGGCAAAACTTAACCCGACCGACATTGGAACGGCGTCGTCCGACGGCGACAACCGGCATGTTCGCAGACAGTCAATATGGCGGGTGGCCAACAAAAAGATGGGGGAAAGAAATCGTTGTATGTTATATTAAACAACGAAAAAAAGTAAAACCCAGGAGCCGCAATTCCGATTGGGAATTGTTCGGCACCCCGCACCACGGAAGGTTGCGCCGCCGCCACCTGTCAGAGACGGTTGCCACCGTCTTTTACCATCGTTGTCGCTTGGTTTGTTGTCGTGAGCAATACTCGTGTGATCATGTTTCGAAGGTGTGCGCGTTGCCGGAGAAGAAGCAAGAATCCCGAAGAGATGTCACGCACGAAGAAAAACCCCCCATTTTCCCACCACACCCCACACAGTGGCCGAGATCGCGATCCGTTCATGTTTTCGGTCGTAACAGATTGATTGAGATAAACACGCTAACATGACGAACGAACGAACCACATGGCACTTTCCCCGGTCGCTGACGCTGACAACACCAGCCACTTGAAAGGACTTTCGAATCGCCGTGCTCGGGTGGCGATCGAACAGAAAGGCAGTTTTTTGTTGGTAACAGAAATTGGGAATTTGGGAAAACTCAGTCAATTGTCCGTGCAGTGCTAAATGCTGGAGAAAGGGATCAATTTTACGAAAAAGGATTTTTGTTTGCAAAAATGTAAAATGAGATTCGTTGAGCTACTCGAAAAATAGAGGTTCACTCACGAATAATTTGCAGCCTAGAGTTTTAAATTAGTTTGGGTCGTTAGTTTAAAATTGAAAAATAAGTAGGAAATCCGTCCAAAATACATTTAAAAAGGAATATGTACCCGTAAGATCAATTGTTCCGAAAGAACTCTCCAAATGTATTCTTTGTAGAGGATAACCAACAATAAATCATGGTTTTAAAGAAGACCAAATCGATTAAATAAACAAAGTAACTCAAGCCCTGCCTTCACCAACTCAAATTAAATAGAATTAAAACCACCGCAAGAAGAAAACACGGACACCGACAATCCATTCCCATCGTGAGATCGCATTCACCACCAACGCTCCGCTCTTGAGCGTTCTCCAAGAACTCGTTTGATCGCAGAAGCGCAGAAGTGAAATCTAATCAAACTCAAGTCTGCAAAACAAATAGTTTACCCTGCTCGCACATCGACAAAGTGTATCCTTTCATGGGCACAACACAATCGTCGTGCCAAACGCAAAGCGTGGGATATATCGCTCCGGAGATCCGTGACGTCTGTCCGTCCGTCTGTCTGTCTGTACGGAGCGCAGAACAAGCGAAACAACAGCCGGCACCAAAACCTGTCAGAGTCTAAACATTAAACAAGAAGCACTTAAAGAACTGGCAAACCCGTTAGCACCGAAAAACAGACGAGACCGAAAGAGACAAATGCGTGAGCTGTGGTAACGTTTGTTGATTTGTCCAATTTTGGAAAACCAACCAAACACAACTCCAAAGTTGAAGGGGGGCTCTTTCGACATTTCCGGTTTATGGTGGGTTAAGGGAGCTGTGTGCTGTTTGTTGTGTCGATTGACGTATGCCGACGCCGCCCGGCTCATATCGCGCCGGAATGCTAATATTTCAATTAAACGTTACTGCCGTACCGCGACTGGGTAGGATTCGATTGTCGTTAACTGTTCGGCGTTCGGCAGTGTTCGTTCCGGCAACTATGTTGGGCCTAGGCACTGCAGCTAATGGTAGTAATTTCATTACACTTCCCCGGGGCGTGCCTCTGTGCTAGACACGTAGGGCAATGTTGGATTTATGCAAAGCGATTGATTTTTTTTTTCTATGCACATCACCACTATTGTTGTCTAGAAATCATTCATACCGATGTTGTCATGCATGAATGTAGTATAAAAAGGTATAAAGCAGTGGTGAAAAGGTAGACTAACAATCACATTCAATTGAGACGAAAGAAACAATCAAACATCATCCCATTAAACCGATGATTGTTTATTCCTAACCGCTCTTCTTGCTTTCTAATCCACTCCAAACATCTTAATTGGTACAACGTTTACCATGTGTGTTTGTTTGTGTTGTTTTCCTCATTTTCCTCTGCTTTAATTTTGCACTAATTACCTCTCACCCAGCCAGCTTCATCCAGCTAAACCTATTATTTAAAACGAAACTATTTTTTCGGACTTAAAAACAAAACCCCTTTAGTAAAACGATCATGCTCAGCTAATGAAGGATTTGTTCGTTACACATCATGCTCTTAAAAAGTGTCTCAATAGAAAGATAATTTACTTGAAAGAAAGTAAACCCAGCAGCACAGGTGTTCACACATGACACACAACCAATACGCTTCTATTTATAGTATAAAAAGCCGAATCGATCGCCCACAAAATTGCCCTTTCGGCAAATTAAGCTTTCCGTTCCTCGTCCGGGTGCATCGATTCGTCGCGGCTTGCGCAACACGCCTCCTATGGTTTATTAGCGCCAAAAACAATAGCCAATCAACAACGGGTCGATTATGTGTTAGGCTCCTCTCTCTCCTACAACATTTCGATTGGCGAATTTAATTAACTATTCTTGTTTGCCAAAAAAAAAAAAACTATCGAACGAAATAATGACACAAAGCTTTTCTACTTTTGGCGAGAAGAAAGTCAGTACATTGCCCCGCTTAAACCATCTGCTTCTGGTGCGTCCATTGCGCAACGACGATATGCGCAACGGCTCGTCTTTTGGGTGCACAACATGCACAACACCCTCACAACATGTAGATCGGCACACGGCGAAGTAATGGGGTAGGTGTGCCTATCACAATCTGATACGATAGGCGTGCAGCTTTTTCTCTCTTTTTTCTTTATTTCCCTCAACCGATATAATATGGATCCAATTTTACTCCTCCACACACCTCCACGCAAGATTAAGGAAGTGTGCTCATTAGTCCGCCGAATTCCGGTGCAAAGAAAATGCCGACAAGTGCCAGCTCGCAACGCACCGGGAAGGAGCCCGGAAAAAAATGGTCTCAATCTTCCAAAACCCAACAGCAGCACCCGCACGCCGCCAAACAGAAAAGCTACTTTAAACGGGCGCAGCTAATTTTACACCAAATTTCTCCAAAGAAAGTGGGACTGACTGGACTGACAAAAAACGAGCCAATGCTCGGTGGTGGTGGGTGAAAAGTTGGTTTGCAATTTTCCAATTATTTGTTATCTAAATTTCGGGCCACACAACAACACACCTCCGCGGTGAACGAACGTGGTGTTTGATCGTGTTCGTAGCTGCACAGCGGGAGAAGTGCATTAAAATAGTTGAACGAACGATATCACATAGTGAAGAGTTGTTAAATGACTAAATGCTTAAAATCTGCATCGTAAAAGCACTATCCATTACACTAACTAGGGTAGACACACCGCACACCGGTTGGCCCATAAAATCCCTTTTTAATCGTTACGAGCTATTTATAACGGCACACAACGCCCAATCGGACCTTAAAACACCATGAGTTGACATTATGTTTTGATGGTCAATACTAAAATGTCGCTTCACTGTCGTTTCGATTCGAGGGCAAGAGATCGTTCACAAATATGTAGAACACGACCACGGGACACCTCGAATCGAAACAGATGAAAACGTCATCAAACTGTCGGCTACAATATCGCCGAACACAGCAAGGTGAGTGAGTGTGTTTGTGCGGGTCCGTCCGTGGGCCAACATTAGGGTGCTACATTTTTCGTTGCCATTTTTAACTCTTTTTATAGCGCCGAAAATGGCATCCACCACCGTCGCCGAGTTCGTTTAATTCCCTTTAATCCACACCGTAAACCGTGGTACGGCATGGAAAAAGGCCCTCGCAGGGGCAATGATGCACCAGTGGGTGATGAAACCGTTTGGAGGAAATCTTTGCTTTTAACGTCCGAGCTTTTCGATGAGCCTGTTTTAACCTAATTTTCTGTGGAGCATTCCTCAACTTATGACCTTTAATATGGAGGCGAATTGCTGGAAAATGATCATTAAAAAGACATAAACAGAGAGGATAAAGGTTTCAAGAGTCTCAGCGAGTTCATAAAAGCGTGTATAAGACGTAGTTGAACTCAACCAAGAATTTCGAAATAAAAATGCAATTTTAAAGCCGCAGCAATAGAATTCAATGTTAAACCGTATCATATCGTAACAATTGAAAAAATGGACTATAAAACCTTTATTATAAATGCAATTTTTGCTTCTGACACCCTTCAAGCCCTGGGAACTGGGAATTCTGCATGCAAGCTACTGCTCCAAACAAGGGGAATGACATATTAAAGAAAAGTTATCATCACCTCAAATTAAAATACAATTGAATTAAAGAAACGTAAAACAAGCTCCATGGGAAGTCTTCATTCACCACCGCTTCATTCGAAGCTAGTGCTTGCATTACAGAGAGCGCACCCTATTAATCTGACAGCGGAGTTTGTCAAAGAACTGGCACGGGTGCGTGGTGGACCGCACTCTTCTACGACGCACCGGAGAGTTCACACGTCAACTCCCCCGAGTTGCCCTTTTGCCTTTATCTTCGCTTCAGAGACGCGGCGAGCAAACATAAATATTTCACTTAATTGACTGCTCAAGTCAACGGCCGTGTGCTGGGTGCCACTATCAAACGCTGGCCCCGGTTTCTCAACACCTCTCCTCCGACGGTAAGACGTTGGAAGACGCCTTTAGGATTTTCACATTCATTCATTCTTCACCTTCATGGGTTCCATTCATTCATTCCCGAGCTTGCCGCTTCAATCGAGACAATGATCGTATCGAATAAAAGCCGTTTTTTGCAGTATTTTCCTCTCTTTCTCCCGTTGATAAGTCTCCAACAAAGTCGCGCTCTGCTGCCGATGACAACCCAATAAACCCTGGGTCTAGACTGTCGCATTACATCCTGCGTCCTGCGGGCACCCGTAGTAACAACCCGTTTGCAGACATTCCACCACCACTGCTTGAACAACATTTCACCAGGTTTTCACCCTTACGTTTCGAAATGTCAACCGCAGCAGACAATTGACAGCTCTAGAACGGGAGATATTTTCACCATTCACCATTCCCGCAAGCGCGTCACTTTTTTGCCATTCGGCGGCGGCGGTACACATAAAACGAGC
This sequence comes from Anopheles quadriannulatus, assembly GCA_000349065.1. Taxonomy (NCBI): domain Eukaryota; kingdom Metazoa; phylum Arthropoda; class Insecta; order Diptera; family Culicidae; genus Anopheles; species Anopheles quadriannulatus. The sequence goes on along the minus strand of KB667811.1, from coordinate 474,642 downwards.
TCAAAATCCTTCGGCCTTTACGTAACGCAACACACTCCGAATCCACCTAGAGCCGGAGAGAGAGAGAGAGAGGGTGGTACGGATATTCCAAACTAATTGGATTGGTTTGCGGATTGTGTGATCGTAAACAAAACCAAACGATTGGTACAGTTTTGTGCTTAAACACTGTCTGCATAGTAAATAAATAATTTGATGACAAACATCTGGTGCGGTGAAGTAACACCCAGCAACCCAGGGAGTATGGCGCAAAGTGCCGAAGCGCTGTTGAGAGATGTTGGAGGTGCAAATCAGTTCCAATTTAAATTTCTTGCACAATCCCGCAATCGCACAATCAACACACACACACACATACACCCGTGGAGAGCACCATTACACTCAATTTAAATTCAAAGCAGTGACAGGAGGTACTATATTGTTTGGTCCGACTCTGTTCGCCGGTATAGGGCACTGACGGGTTAGAATTATACGCCGAATCGAATTAAACTGTGTGCCTTAAAGTAACAGAGACGGAATTTTTAAACAAGCACCACACAAGCTTTGACCACACTGGATCAACAAATGTAAGCACAGCAAATATGCAACAAGTTGTACATCCAAATATCCAACAACTCCATGCCCGGCTGTCCGATACATTCGTTGGTAAATTGCTATTTGATTTTGGTTTTCTGTAGCATAAAGTAACATCAAAAGGACGCAGCAACGTACCGAGTACATTGCATTTAATCATTACCACACAAACCAACCGGCAAGCCAACCACCAGGAGGCATCATTAGGTTTTCACACATTTCTGTTACTAAATTTACACCCAACGTCCGGGGTGCTCCGGTTGATATTGCCATAAAACGTGCCATGAAGTTATCATGAGATCCACTCTCGGTTTGCGGCTTTCCATGGGTCACTTGGTACGGAAAAGGAAAAGCTTGAGCTTTCATACTTTTTTAACCAAATTTTACTCTCCATATTCTTAGTACGGGCAAGGTACATGAACCACCCTAACCTGAGAAGACTGTTACACCACACTGCACACTGAAGCACACATATGCATCTCGTGTAAGCAGATAGTGGGTTTTGGTGTGCGGCCCGGGTACGAAAGTACGAGAATCTCCAAATTGGATTCCTCTGTTCATGGCCCATGATGAGGTGGAGTGTGATGATGAGCATGATGATAGCAAACAGCATGCTGCGGTGTGTTGCTATAGCTCCCAACGGGGCCACTCGACAAGCGGAGCGAGCTCTACTCCTTTCCTTGCAGTGAAATTATGCATTCCTTTGTACTCTACCGGTGGTGCCGGAATGGTACGGAATGTTACGGAATTCACAATCCATTCTTTGAAGAAAATGCTGTAAAATGTTCTCGCACTCTCGGTCAGCTTTCACGGAAAAGGTAGCATAGCGTACGACCCCGTACACCGGGTAGATAGCGCTGTATCCCAGCCCTGTACGCCAAGCGCAAACACCAGGCACACAAAAGCAAGGTATAATACGGTAGAGATAAGGAAATTTTAAAATGTTTTTTCTTTCTAATCTCGAACGATAATAAAACTAGAAAGGCTGTAGCAGCAAGCACATCTCGGGTCCTGCTAGCATGGGGAAAAATTAAATAAAACTATTTGAAACCCCTCGAAAACCGGGAGAAAGGTTCTTTCCTGCTATATGAATTGCACGAAGAATTAAACAATCTTGATACGGAGAGGCAAAACAACAGCTGAACACGTCAACCGTGGCAAGGGAAGGTGCATCGCGCACACCCGCGTCACACACAACCAACGTGAGCAGCGTCCAGCGTCGCACAAAAACCTTCGCCTTGTCAGTTTAAAACGGCAGGGGCTTCTTTGGAGTGAAAAATAAGCTCAACCGGGCATGGCACAACCGTTGGTCGCTGGTTTGCTACGTGATTGTATTTTTATTCACCACGGGAGTGAGATAACCTTTCCCGAACTATAAAATATCATTTCGGAAGGTAGCATCGGCAATCGGGTTGGTTGTGGTTGGACTTTTGTTTACTGTGCTTGTTGCTCTATTCTGGCACGGGATTAAAAGATCGCACTGTAGTGATAAGCGGCGAATTAGGTTGAGCGAAATTTGTGCACTGCTGGAGTTTAGCTACTTTAGTACTTCATTGCGAAATTATATTTCAATGTTATAAGTTTGTATGATTAATTTTTGGAATAAAGGGGCACCATGGCCTAGTTTTACTTATTAATGAACATTGTTGTAACAAACAGCTTTATTTATTTATTTATTTATTCACCAACAAATGTGTCTTGCACTTTTGAGGCTAAGACAAACTGAGTAGTGTTGGGTTTCATGAATCTTTCGTTGAGATTTATTCATATGAATCTTCAGTGATAACTGATTCGAATCTCGAATCGAATCTTCAATGATTTACGAATCTCGAAAGATTCAGGAATCTCCAAGGATTCATTAATCTCGAAAGATGAATCTCAAAAGATCTAAAATTCATGAATCAAAAAGATTCATAAATATATTAAAGTTAATATATATCGAAGGATTCACGAATCGTCATAGATGTATGATCAACTATCGCATGGAGCGGCTCCCCGGAACAAAACAAACTATCTGTCTGCGTGATACTTGCCAAGAAGTCTCGAAAGCCTCTATAGACTGGCGTGACCACCTAGGTTACTACGTCAAGAAGAAGAATAATGAGAAGCTCAAGCTCTATGAATCATTGGAGATGTACGAATCCCTTGAGATTCATGAATACCTAGAGAATCGTGAATCTTTTGAAATATACGAATCTTTTGAAAATTCATGAATCTTTCGAGATTCATGAATCTTTGCAACCGAGATTCAGATTCATTGAATTATTTCAAAGATTCATTCAGGCTCATGAATCTGAATCAGATGTACCCAACACTAAAGCTGAGTACTTAATAGCTAGCTTATTCTCCAAAAATCTGCCTTGATCCAGTGTCGCCAAAATTGAAAATTAATAAAATATTCTCTTTAAATGCGTTGGTCGTTAAACTAAAATCAAAGTGATTAGATCGAGTATTGAATTCCCTTGTCATAGCTTGTAACGGTTCGTTGTATCCAGATAAGGTACACCTGTTCTCATCAACAAACAAGTTACGAGAGCGAAGAGGTTTTGAAGGTGCGTTGCTATTGATCTTCTCTAGTAAAAAAGGGACGTCTAATTCGTTTTTTTTAATATTTAGGCTACAAATACACATTGGTCTATTTTAAACGATGTTCGGGCGTATGAATACCAAGTAGAAGACAACGTGAGCGATAATGTGGGATGGTTGTAAGTTCTCTGAATTTCAAAGCACGTCTTGTAAACTTTCGTTGTATTGCCTTTATTCTGTTAATCAACGTAGAGCAGGTCAGGAAACATAGTACCGAGCAGTACCCCACGCATGAGCGTAAAAGACAAGTAAAAAACGACTTGAGACATCACTAAATTCACGTAATTGTCGAAAGATGAAACATACCATCTTGTATGCCTTGTTGACTGAGTTGTCAATGTGTAAATGGAAATTTAAACTAAAGTCTAGTGTAACGCCTAGATTACAAACTTCCTCGCAACGATCTAACACGCTGGAGCGATATAAAAAAACACTTATCAAGGGTTAGCTCTAGATAAATTTTAATGCCAAAAAACAATTATCAGTAAACAAAAACCAATTCAAAGCTATTGTGTCCTGTCCACTTAAAAAGCTTGCATGTTAAATTATTTACATGATTTAGGTTCGTGTGGTTGCCTTTTTACCCCGCTTTTCCGTAACGAATATGCTTAATATTATAGTAATTAGATACAAATTTCTTACAATTTAGCGATGAATAAAACCCCAAATATTAATTATTAATATTAGCGATTAATACAGCGAACGATTGCCATCACAGTATCGCTAATTAAACATCCAATGAACCGTGTCGATCCGGGAGCATCGGTATGTTAAACCGATCTTTCGCAGACGACGGAGCACAGCCATCTTTTCGCATGCAAATCGTGCTGCCAAAACCTGAAATGCTGAGCTTCACCTATGTTATAACGGAACATGGTCCAATTTATTGCTTCAGGATGATCATTTAGCAACCGCAGCACACCATTACCATTAAAGCGCGCTACTCTGGTATGGCGCGCCCTTCCCACAGTAACTCCATTCTATGCTACGCGAATTCAACAGCACATTTCGCGGAGTTTTTGGCGAAAAAATGGATGTTCTCTCCCTGGCGAATGGTGCAAAGTATCTAACGACCAAACAGACTCCACACGGTCCCGCGTGCGTGAGTAGACAAAAGAGAACACAGAAAGAGAGACTATCATCTCCAGTGAGGCCTCACAAAACATGTGTCTCTGTCAAACCACATCAGATCGTCTGAATGCCGAGTAGATTAAAAATTCACATAAAAAAACCCGTACCACACTCTCCATACCGGCGACGACAACCTAGGATTTCAACAAATTTTCACATTCCTTGATTGTTGACAGCAGGCTAGCGGGCTAGCGAAAGAGCAAAAAGCGAAGTTTCAAATAACACACACTGTCCAATATTTTCCCGAAACGACTCCATAAGAAAATCGTTTAATTCCGCCATCCATGCAACTCGGCTCCACCCCGTCCCTAGCATCTCAGACAGATTTTGCAAATTTATGCTGCCCGGCCGGCGACCCCGACAGCATCGTAGGAGGACACTCTAAACACTTTCGCAGCGGGCGATCATCACACCACCCGCCGCGGCACGTTGTCACGTTCGGTGGGGTTGGGCAGGACGAAGCCACTAACACGAAAATAGGGTTTTTGGTCGGCAATAAATGCTGAATTTTATTCACAGACGGGTGCAACAACAACCAAAAAAAAAAGCTCCCAAAATTCCTGAACGCGTTTGAAGCAATCGAGACGAGGTGTTTGCTAGCAGCCACAAAAAAAAACGATCACCTTCCTCCTCCCACTCCTCTGGCAATGGAGTGGAATTTGCGATCATGACGCGAATGAAGGGAGTGCTGCAAAGAGACTCTTGAGAAACCGTTCACCAGCTTTTCTAGCCGGATCGAGCCGATCCGAGATAAACATCGCCTCATCATGCTCTCCAGTGTTCGATGTACAGTTTCTACCTTCACCAAAAAGACGGCGAGAAAGAATTGTGCTTGTGCTTGCAGGACTGGTCAGCCGTTCGCGAGCAGGGATTATTCCCTTCCTTCGGACAAGCAAACGAGTTTTAAGACGCAAAAATCGCACTCTTTATGGGTGAAGAATATAGCATTAAAAAAAAACATAGTTCTACACCACCGTGTGTGCCAACAAGTTCGGCCTGCTGGGTCATATAGGGGTTTGTGGGGAGACTCTTAGTGGAGGGAAAAAGAGCAACACAATCCGTTAATTACAAACCGATCCCAACAAGCAGCAAGGTAGGTTCTTTGCAAAAGTTCAACAAGTCTTCCACGTCCTGCGTTACGTGTTTTTTGCCCCATAGCTTGATATTTCCTGTCCACACAATAAATGACCATTAACGCCCCTAAATGTATCCTGCAGTGTGTGTGTGTGTGTGTGAGCTCGCTTGATTACAGTTTATGGCACATTAAAAAAAACACACGATCGGAGCCCGAAGCAGCACCCAATAATAAAGGCAAATAAAAATCAAATGCCCCAAAACAATTCACACCTGAAGTCTGTCCCTTGTTGCAGAGTACGTGCTCTTCTGAGCATCGATTCTTTCTTTTTCCAAACACAACTGTGATGGACAACCGTAGGCTTCTGTTTCGAAAAACAATTAGAAGATAGTGACGAAGCCTTCTTCAATTTGATTGATAAAATAAATGGCACGTACACGTCTAATCTTATCAGTTGTGATGTTGGTGACAAGATTTGAGAACAGTTAGGAGACATGTTTCCGAGAAATGAATACGATATGAATAAGGCTAATTAAGAGTTTAAATAAGTGGAATTCAAAATTGACTTTGTTTATATTTTAATTCTAAAATATTGTCGTACAATTTATGCAAATATTTCTGGACAAAAACTGCATTCTGCCAACGGAACCTGTGCAAAAAATGGAACGATAAAAACCTGATTTAACTTTAAAAAAGGAATTCGAAATCAGCTGCTTGTCTCATGTGGTTTTGAACGGTGCTTATGCTCGCTGTTGTACATGATCTGTTGCTCTCAGTACTCGGTACGAAAACAAGCTGAACTGAGCTTGGTTAGTTTGCTGCTTTGCGTCTCGTCACCACCACCGAGCCAATTTGTTGGACAGCACGAATGTTAAACAAATAATCTCGACGCGGGCAGTAATAATTTTCCTTCTAACGAGTAGTCTGTCCAAACCGAGGGACAGATAATGACCACCACTGCCGCACTGCACTCTCAAACATACACACACATACAGTTACACTTTCGTTAAACACATGCACACATTGGGACACACGGTCAGCTGAAATACGATCATCCGCGACCGAGCATATTCTATGCGCCGGGGATGAGTGGTGCAGCCGAACCAGATAAATGGCTCATATAACAAACAACATTTCAAACAGTGTAATCAATCACATCACACCCCACAACACAGCACTAATCCCCCAGGTTACTGTTACGCAAATGGTTAAGCACACGGGCACTCAAAAGCACGACACTGCCCACAGGCATAAAGGTCTCACGCCAGCAGCGTGATCAAATTATCTTCAAAAACTAACACTGGGGATGACACTTTTTCGTATATCTTTCTGGCCACAGACAACGATTGACCAACTTTTGCTCATAATTTGAAGGAAGGCGACGGCACAGAGAGGCACTCTTCTTAAATTAAACTCTTCTCACTTCCCGAAAAATCTCACACATTTGCGTATGTGTGCGCCCGCGTCTATGATGACGGCCTGTGCGAGCAGATCTAGCCGATTCCCTAATAACGGGACGGGATCACCATTATTGGGGCAGGGAGAAAACTCACTGTCAAACCTTTAATGGCCTATTTTTCACATAAATTTGCGGATCACCATCGCACACACCGAAAACACTCACACGCGCGAAACTACAGACGTGCGTCCGAAAACCCGTCCCTCAAACGCATTCACCTTCGCGCATTACGCCGCTAATATACGCACCAACAGAAGAGGAAGAGAAAAAACGGCCCTCCCAGAACACGCACAACACAGGTCAACGACGGAAAAGCCGACGAAACATGTGAAACGACGGAAAGGTGAACTGGCACAGCTGGTATGCGGCTGGGACTGTCGCTGGGCCGGAGCGCGAAACCGGGGTAGAATGTACGTGCGCGTCGCACACCGTGCAGCAAACACGGCCGCTGATCGGGAATGAATTACGCGTCTCGTGCTGGTGCGCACCGAAGCCCAACCGTTGTACGATCCGCCGGCGGCGCATTAAAAGCCGGCTTGGGTTGTGCGCAAAACGGTGGTGGTGAAGGTGTTTTTGGAGTTTTTGAGTGAGAAACCGAGAGAGCGGTGAGAGCGAGATTGCTCTGCTTATGCATCATGATGTGCGCAATAGAAGCATAACAAAACGGTGAGAGGGAGATTTTACAAACGGAGAGATTTTAAGGCAGAATGTTAGCAGCGGCTGCAATCCAGTGCAGGGGTTCAGGCTAGTGAAGTTACTTGAATAGTGAATACTTTATTAGCATATGATACGGAAAAATAAAACATTGAACAATCCAAGTATCAACGAATCGATTTATAATCGATTAACGTTCTGTAGAATATGTTGATTATAGAAAAATATACTTGAATTACTTTGAAAACGATTGTTTATGTTTAAAATAATGCAATCCAATAGTAATATAAATTTCAATTGTACAGACCCCCGCCATGTCACTCGGGACTATATGGCGATGACGGAAACTGATGGAAAGGACTACATGGAACAAATGCCAGAGAACAAAACGATACAGACCCCCGCAATGTCATTTGGAACACAAAACTGGAACTGATGGATGTATCCAACGAAATGCCTGGAATCCAAACGATACAAACTCCCGCAATGGCATTAGGAACTCTGAACTGGAATAGACAACCTCCGATCCGAATGATGTAGACTTTCGCCACGCTCATAGGACCACACAATCATGGACTGGATTCGATAAAACCAAAACGACCGAGTACACCCGGGATAAAGTGCCCTTCCACGGCTCAAAGGAAGAAATGTCTCCCAGCCAATATGGATTGTAGTGCCATGAAATATGTTTTTACACAATAGTTTTAAGCAATACGGCCTTTTAGACCGTTCCTTCTCGTTGCTGTTCAAATATAACAAAAAGTTATTATTTCCGCGTTATTATACAGTGAACCCTCTCTTATTTGACACCTCTCCAATTTGAGAAACCTCTCTTATTTGAACAGTTTTCACAGTCCCTTGATTTCCAGTACATTTTTGTCCCTCTAATTTGGAAAACCTCTGAAATCTGTGTCCCTCTTATTTGTGTATGGTGTTGCCATGGTTTTTGAATGATGTATGCTCAAATTGGCAATCGTATGCACAGTTTCCTATAGCAACAGTTAAGGCTGCATACTAAATGTTCTGTCTTTTTCTTGTTTTTATGAACCTTTCATTAACTATCAACCTCTGTAATTTGAAAACCTCTCTTATTCGACAGTCCCATCGCCTCTCAAATAAGAGAGGGTTCACTGTATTTATAACATCCGATCGTTCAAAATATTAGGCTAAGCTAGGACCAAATTGTTTGAACAATGTTTGATTTTCTGTTAAATTGTTTCAAAAGCACCTGTAAGGTCTTAAGTCATCATTCAACAAAGTAGAAAATAACGTATGTTAAAATAGCTTCGAATACCAATAGCTATCATTTAACAATGTTTTATTGGTACTGATGATAACAATAAAGCCTTCGCTTTCTTGTCTGTCCTTGAGATTGAAATGCACAAATTATGATATTAATAAATGTAATTATTTTAAAAAATGAAGCTGTCGAAAAGATATTCTACATCCTCACGATGACAACCTGAACCCATCTGGACAATTTTGGAACACAAGCGTTTAGGCTTATAAGGAGACAATTTGAGCCCGTACCGATAAGTGTTGTTTTGTACCAGCATTCCCCAATGCTACTCAGCAAATCTCTTCATTGCCAAAAACGACATGCGAAAGTCTTAATTCGATTTCTTTTAAAATATGTTCTAATTGATGAAGCGAACCCTGCAACAAAAAGTATTGAGAGCGAAGACGGAGAGCCCGTGATCGTATGCTCAGGTGCGAATTCAACACGATCGACGGGTCGCTTTTTCACAACAACATTAGGAGAGAAAGGTTCAAGATTGCGATGTAAGGTTTAGACTAGACACTGTAATATTTTAAGTTTTATGTTCTATTCGGGGTTTAAAAATTGAGTAAATTTGTAAATATTTTTTCTTCAATTCAAAATTTGAATTACAATATTGTTTTTCGATACTTATCTTACGTAACTATAAGTTAATTGCAAATCATTAGTTTAAAGCAATAATATTTTTAAAAAAATCAACTCCTCACAAGATCTAGGACATCCGAAAAAACTAATCTTACAAGCATAATCTACCCTACATAGCCTCTGAAGGACCATAAATTACCACTCCTAATAACAACAACCGCAAATCATGATGATTATTTATTGCCAACGTATCACACGGACCAATTTGTGCTCAATTATCACTCCGCAAGCCAATAAAACAACAACATTTGCTCACCCAATTGCACGTACAAATGCGTCCGCCAGTGAACGCAACGAAAAGAAATGTTACTTTTCCTCCATTCGATAGCGTGATCCGTGCAACTGGCCGGACCAATAAAAATAATAAAGCTAATGCCTTTTCTTTTCGCGAAACTAAATAAAGGAGAAAAAAGGTACCTCACCACTAACCTAAAGCGCAAAATCCCCCTCACCAAGTGAGCACAGGGAGCCCATTTGCTCGGTGAAAATAAAACCATCCTCGAGCCACACTTTAAAACCAAAATCTTTGCTGGTGCTCCTGCTGCAACAAAACACTTCAACAAAGCCCGAGCTAACGCACGTGCACTTAACACCCATTCGGGATTTATATGGAACTCTCTGGCCGGACAGTTTTACACCTTTTGGTTTATTTTCTTTTTTCTTTTTTCTTTTTTTTGCGGGTAGCTTCACCCAACCATCCAACCCTTTGGCACACACACACAGTGGTGCCACATTGTTTGGCGGTTAAAAAATCACCCCATTCACATACACACACACCACGATATAAAACAAACGACCTAATGAAAGCAATTCGTTCGTAAAAACTGATTAATGGAAACCGGCACCGGGAAAAGCTTTAGAAAATTAGATTTGATTAGGCGCATCATCTCCCTTTCGCCCCTTTTTTTAGCTTCGGTAACGACTTCAAAGAAAGAGTTAACTGCTGGATGCAACCGCACGCACTAATCTGTGAACTCACCGAAAAACAATTCAAACGACCAACCACCAAAACAACCACAACAAAGATGACGCATAAAAGCGCCCCAACAAATGACAACAGCGTCCATAATGTTTTCCAACTGTTGCCGCTGAATCAGTGGAAACCCCGGCACCACGGGAGGTTAGAAACTAATTAAATTTCGTAATAAAACATACACTCCTGCAGACCCGTGTCCGTGCACTGTATGCAGTGTGATGTGTTGTTGGCCACACACCGGGCGGCGGCGTCTTCGTCGTTGAGGTCACTGTTCCGTGCAATCGCACACACTCTCTTTTCGGTCGGCATCGTGCCGTTAGCCGCGAGCAGATAAGTTTGGTGATTTATGCGTCGCTATTCGATCACCTCGATTCGACATGGCGCTCCCTCTCTGCCAGCGTATCAACTGACGCGAAGTAGCCGCCGATGAACTTTCATCTCGTGGAGAAGTGGCGCTTGGAACGGTTGTAACACCTTGTCAATTATCAGGCGTTGAACCATGATTGAAGTGTGCAAATATGCATTGATTTTGGAAAGTATTTTCATGAGACAATGTAGTAATATTTTTAAAGTCTTAAAAATATCATGTTTTATGCCTTATCTACTTCTAAAGCATTATTCACACGCGTCATATCTTGTAGATAATCAACTAAACTTAATGGAAAATTACCGCTTCCACAGTATAATCCAACCAACTTTAATATAATTTTAAAGACACACTGCACTATCTTTACACCTTCGTTAACACTCCCTGGAAGCCGTCGTCCAAGAAAGAAGCTCATTATGTAGCGGCCCACAGTCATCCGCAGCTGAAAATTGGCCAACTAATTTAATCCACCAACTTCACGGGCGACTAACAGCAGCTTGTCGCATGCAGCAACAGCACCCGAACAGCGGATTTCCTGCCCCACCGCTGGGCCCCATCGTCCCCCACACACTCTTGTGGGCTCCATATTTTCTGCATCACGATAAACTAATCAGAAGCCGTTAGAACTTCCGTTCGGGTTTCGGAAACTTTTCGGAACCCAATCGGTCGGAAGGGTACGGCAAAGATAAGCCGCCGGCCAACCAGGAGGTGTAATGAAAACTTTGTCGTAAGCGATGGACAACCCCTATTCACCGTGACAGGTTGCTGCCAGAAGATTACAGGGATTTGTTGGTAAGTTTGGCCATACCGCAGAATTTCTGGCTGAGCTTTTTGTCGCGACAGGGTTCTTTATTATATTTTCAAAATGTAAAAAATCTTTTAATGGTTAAGGAACACATTTTTTTTACATCATTTAAATACAAAATAAATTCATTTCAAACTATCCTCTGTGCAAGAAATCGATGCTCTTCCGCTCCTACAAAAATTTGACACGACTGCTACAGATGCTATGCGCCAAAAAGTAGGCAACCCGCATGGCATAGCTTTGATGCAAGTTTTTCATAGAAAAAGAAATGAAACCAACCCCTCCTATAGATCTTGAATTCCGACAAACTTTACAATATTTTTGGTACCAGTGAAATGGCTAGCGCAGAGAATTTATGTTTTCTGTAATATGAAAAGATCAAAATCAAAAGTTTTACTTACGGGTGCTGGGCAGCTTCAGCGTTAGCTTCGGTGAGCCACCGGACAGACTTAGATCACTCAGCGAGCTTTGCTCACTGTCTTTGCTGTGGGTGCGTCCTCTGTAATTGGTAAAAGAAAACGGGAATGCAAGCTGCCGTCAATTAAGCTATTTAAACTGTAATATTGAAGGATACAGGAAGCGTTTAATATTATAAATATAAGTTAAGGTAAATTATTTTTAGTCCTCACAGACCCAACGTCAACATTGTTTATCGCTGACAAAGGGAGCCGTGCAATGAAAAACAAAATAACAAAGAAACATGTCAAGGCTTCTATTTTAATACACGAAAAGGGAGGAGGAGGGAAGGGTTTACTACACACGATAAGTGACACTTTCGTTTGCACCCAAGCGCACCTTTTACCGTTTGCGATAAGATAAGAAAGAAGCCGGCCGGTGGACCGCGGTATTTTAACAAATCAATTGACGTGTTGTCGTGGCATGCATAGATGGGTTTATAACGAGCAGCAATTTTGATGTTGTTGTATATATTACATTATAAACACAACGTTTCACAAATAGAGTGATTTATGCTACTGTAACGATCAAGCAACGATCTAAAATGTAGTAAGTAATTGAATAAATAATTACAATAGGAATATTTACTGCCTTGATTTATCGAGATATTGCTATAAGAAAATAAGAACTAATCATTTCTAGGACAATACAAAGTACATTTTTATGATGTTTGCGACATTGATATCATTTTTTACCATTAATTACGACTGCTTCATTGGATTACACATACACAAGCATTCTTCAGTCAATAAAGCGCATTTCAAAACATTCAAAAACGAATCACGTTTCACTCTACGACTGCTGTTGATGCTGCTTTACATAAAAGCCTCCACAGCGGGTTTCTCTAAGCAAATCAAACCATTAATCGACCGAACGATGCTCACACAGTCAAGGCCAATTGATGACATCTTCCTACTGGCTGGAACCACTGGACAATCTCTTTACAGATACGCACGAACAAGCCAAGTGACTCGGACAACTCGTCCCTCCACTCGCACGTCCGGTAAAGCAGCAAAGAAACAGGTTAGCGCTCTATCGCTTTATTTATGACGGGCTAAATGGTCCATGTCAGTACGTGGCCGAGAAGATTAACCTGTCCGTCGTGCCGGTGCACCTTCAGCGCGATACCTTCTCACCGCGAGGAATGTTTAACCTCTCCTCGGGCAGTTCACGGCTGCCACGTTAATAGGACGCGAACAAGTCAATCGCGTCTCGCAGCTTTTTCGAAGCGTAATGAGTGGTAGTGGGCAGGAGAAATTGTTGTAAATCTCTGCAACAAGCGCTCGTTACGCTGAAAGCTGAGCAAAAGTGCGAGCATAATCGCTCATCAGGTTTACATGCGTTTTATGATAGCTCTGAAACGTGAGAAGCAGACACTGTGGAAAGTGTTTGTGGAGATTTAAATTGTGTGTACAAATTCACTTTCAGTAGAAGAATGTGTTCAGTATTTAATATTAAAATGAAGCAATCTCCACGATGTGAAATAGTATCCCCTCGACAAAATAACCAAACACACGCTTAACCATGATCAATTGCCTCCCATTGTTTTATGGATCCTACAAATGACACTGCGCACACTCATCTATTAATAAGCACCAGGTGTTACACGTGCATGCAAAAGCTGTAGCCGCTTATCTATTGCAGACAATCGTGATAAAAGCAGCATCTAAATCATGTTCGCTCCAGGGGACACACTTCCCCATCGATGCGGCCCGGGCCCAATCCAAACACACCCGATGCACGGTGTCAACACATTGCTCAAGCGCCCGGACAACCGCCGACAAGCCATTGGAAAGCTCCCCAAACGGCAATGTGCTCACACTTTTATCGTCCTGCGGTTTGCTAGCTCGCACGCTCTGTGCACAAAAGCGAAGCAGCATTCGCATCCTTTCAATCGCTCATCAGAGGATGCTTGATTGCATGTTGGTGCTTAGGATAAGGCACCAGTTAGACCACCCGTACCATCGTATTACACAATCCGACAGGCTGTAGGATGTTCATGTACATACACACAATGTAGTTAGCAGTAAATCAATGGCATTCTGGTCTCATGCACTATAGGTCTAGGCTTGGAAGGCTGATACATCTATTGTTCTACCTTTGTGAACGGAAGTGCACAGAATGCGACCCGAACAAACGGAGATCCAGGCGTACCGTGCAGGGCAAGAATAGAACCTCCATGTTGCATAATTCTAATTTTATTACACTTCACCGAAGCCTAACCTGCAACCATTGCGCACCATAGGGAGCATGGAAAGGTCCCTCCCTGAGACCTAAGGCATTGTGCACACAGGACGACAAAACAGGCCACGTCGTACTTTCATTCGATTAAATTGCAAACCGTGCCCCGGCGGTGAGGGTGGCAATTTTCCAGTAATTTCTGTAGTTTACACGCTTCAGTAGATCGTGCACTAGGACACATTTGATCGTACGTTGCCGCGAAAATGAATGTACTGAAAACACAGAACAGAATGGAAATTTATGGACCTTCAGCAAAATATTGTTCACAATGAATTTTCATCCAGCAACATCATCTGTTCAAACAACATCTCATCACCTCAAAGGGCTGTATAAAATACTCCAACAATTCGTGTAATTGCACTCAACGCAAAGACACATGGCTTGCTCGCATTCTTTGCGCCAAGGACAAACACACAACCAATTGCTGCAACTGTGTAATCATCTGTTACAATTATGCAATCATGCACCGAGAGCACCACATACCTCTGTAATAATTCTTCCATTGACATAATTGTCTATCTTTTCTGTCTCTCTCTCTCTCTCTCTTTCTCAACAAAACTCCCTCAAACGCGCGTGAGATGGGTTTTTTGCGACTCTTCCGGGCGTACAAAACCCGCTTTCCGCTCGCTCCTCGCTTTCGTGCTGATCCATTCCATCTACCAATTGCACTCAGCCGAGTGGCAAGCAGTGTGTGATGGTCAAGATGTAACATTTAACCGTTGTCGGAATTCGTAGAAGCTAATTAAGCGTGTAATCCACATCCATCAACATAAGACGCACGCCCGAGCTTGGGTACTGTTCGCTTTGAAGCGCTGACGATTCTCCGACCTCTCTGATTCATTCCCTGTGCGGGTGGGTGAGCAAAAAAATAAGCTGAGAGAGAGAGAGGATGGATAGGGTGAAGAAAGTGCAAAGGGCTAGCATTAACATAGCACTGTACGCGTGTAGGAGTAGACCGTGGTTCGAGATGACGCGGTTGCGGGGGTTAGTTACGTTTCTTTAACTGACCAAAGCATTGGTCGCGTATGTGTCTCGCTTGAACTATTTGAAATAAAGAGAAAGGGAGAGAGAAACAGAGCACTTGGAGTGATATCAAACGATCCGAGAGCTTACATAAGAATGTTGAATCATTAATTGAAACAAATGGAGCGTACGTGTGGTAGAGTAGTTTGGCTGAAGACGGGCAAGTGTAATAGATAACCTGCGGTTCATTCTTTTTGTGGTGTGATGGGACTAAATCAAAACTATCACCATTTTTGTGGTAATGATACTCAAAACATAACCCTTTCCTGACGAAAAAAAAAACATCTTCCTAGCTGACAACAATTTGAGCTTACTTCTATTCTTCGCTTTATAGATAAAACGAGATATGATGACCAACCCAGGACTATTTACAACGAATTGTTTGATGACTGGCAGGAGAACATTGCAGGAACTGATCTACGATGTATAGAAATCGTAATGCACGATTCGAAAGAGGAACCGAAATCCAGCAGTCCTTGCAGCATAAAAACCAAACACTATGAACCTATTTTAAAAATTATGTTGCTTCTAAGAAGGTTAGGCTCACAAACCTCACTTTGCCGACCGCTGATCTAGACCGTCTCTGAGTCTGGTCTATGTAATATAGACAGATACTAGCAAGACATCAAAGTATGACCAATTGAAGAAGAAATCCAGTCACAAAAGTAGAACCTGTTGATGACAGCGCCGCATAATTAGGTTATCACGGCCTGGGAACTGACCGACCGAACGAAAACAATTGTAAGCAAATCTAATGTAAACAATATCGACCAAATAAAAACTGCTGATCGCGATCGATCAGCAGAAAATTAGTATATAAGTTAGGAATAAGCATGAATAAATCGACTTTCAAGCACAAGAACTCAAAGACTAAGTTGTTTGTCTGTTCCAAGCCAAGTCGGACGGTAAAATCCTCCTGTCTTGGCGCTTCCCAACGAGTTCAGACTCGGTGCGGAAAATATAGAACCTGTGACGCTTATTATAGTTCAACTATTGTGGGAGATATAACTAGCGATAGAATAATCTAGTTTGAGAGTTTTTGAAATAATAAAAGAGTTTATCGAGTATATACAGACTCACAATATTACTCAATCTTTTATGATTCAGATCACACTGAGTCTCTTAGATTCCAGACGGGGAGTAAATGGGATGAATCACAAATGAGTCATAGCAAATCTTTGGGCAGAGTTGAACTCGAGCTTCTCCTTGCTAGATTTGACTCACTCACTCATACTCATTGTGCACACTTCTAATCTGAACTGAGACATCCATTTGGACATTTTCCAAGAATTGTATAGGTCATGGCTGGAGTATGATTGAGAATAATAATAGAAACCTTGATTACTGGAAATTTGTTCCAATTCATCGAAATAGTCTTTGGGACTATTTTTCAGGCCAGTGATCAGCTGTCACGGGACATCCTTTTTGAGATCCAATGTAATCAATCTAAGAATATCTAATGTGCTAAAAAGTCTAAGAACACATCAAACGACATTAATAATATTTGGAAAACCTTTTCCAAAATAAGGTTCGTCTGAAGTATTGCAGTCAAATTTGAAGCTGATGTTACCTTTGTTATATTTTATCTCCTCCAGCACATTCCAACCGTACGTCAATCATATTAAAACCGTTTCGCAACTGTCACTCAGAACCTCAACCTCCCACGCATTCCTGTCACAAGGAGAAAGGTCCCCCCACTGGGAAATTATTCAATGGGTTCCCATTTTTTTATACCTCTCCTCCCAACGGACATCCCCACTTCCTATTGAAACTGTCAATTGAAATGCATCGGCACAGTAGTGGCGCACTCACTGTCCCACTGTTCTGCTCCGCTCGTACGTATGGCTTTGGATGCAAATCGACGGTGAGGCATTATCAATATTCATTTGATTTAATTGACCGCTTAATAGCTCAAATGTTCAACTGACCGGCACAGAGACAGACACGATCGGAGCTGGCAATATTGCAGACGACGTATTGCTGCCCTTTGCAATCAAATCGGAACCGCGAGAGTAACGTCCAAAACAGCATTACTTCATTACAAACGTCCAGTGGCATCGTGGTCATGATGGCATTAATGATTCCTTTGTTTCGTTTGTCCATGTTGTGTGTGTGTGTTTTTTTCCCCCTTCTTCATGACGGTGCACTTTCGTGAAAATAAACAAAACTGTGGCGCTTGTTGGGGCGTTGGTCGAAACGCGTGATTTGAAAGTCTAATCAACGGAAAGCCGCTGTACTATTACTTGTTGGCCGGTGCTGATTGAGCCGATCGATCGAAATGAAGAGCCGCGATAGCAGCAAATATTTAATTTTTATTACACGTTACGTTACAATAAAACTCAAGATTTACAGTGTGTTGAAATTCGAGCTATGAACACTCCTAAAATTTGTATGACAGTAACATTACGTTTCATTCACTTATCAAAGTCTCACCCACCAAACTTCCCAAACCAGCCGCAACAGCCTTCAAGTGGTGTTGTGGGAAACCTAACAACGTCTTGCGACGCACAAAGTCAATCGAAATGAAATACACTCAACCACCAGGCAGTGTCTCGACGTTCTCTCTCGCACGGCCATGGCTAACACATGGCAACAGTATCGGACTGGATTGAATGTAGCCTAACGCGATAGCAAACAAAACTGTGCAAACACAAAACCCTCCAAAAATATTCTTCCACTGCGTATTGCGACACGGCAAAACGTGCTGGCCATGCATGGCGTATATGTGGCTGTGAAGACTCTTCGATGATGATGGTTCAATTTCACACGACTCAAATGAGGCAGTGTTAGGCGGTTTGAAACTGTCTCAAAACTTCATGCTGGCATCAGACAACAATAACAAAACACACACATTCCCCTTTAGAGCTAGTGAAGTGAAAGCTAGAAGAGCGCTTAAAAGCTAACGTCTGATTAAAGTTTGCCCAGCCATTATCTAAATTGTTTGAACTTTGGCTTTGGGAGTAGAAAAAAACACACACACACACACACACAAACGGTGCAAACAAAATCCATTTTGCACGAGCAATTTAAATCGACAGTGGGCGGCTTGGACATAAGACCCTTTCGCTCCAGCATTTTAACCTATTTTTCTTTAGATGTGTGGAATTAGAGAGCTTACAGGAAAGCAAAGTGGTGTGCTGTGAAAAAGTGGTGAAGAAGGATAAGGGACCTTTAGGACGAGTCTGGATTAAGCCAAATGGTGTTTATAGAATATTTTAACAGTAACCCTTTGACTGCAGACTATATCCCAAAATAAAATATTCCAACAAAGTTTGATGTTTATGATAGGAACACAATTTTGTACAGCATGCAGAGAATCGCTAACAAACTATTAATCCAAACAATGAAATGATACTGGAACTGCCACAAGCCAGAGTTAAATATCAGTCTCCGAAACATGAAACACCACAAAGTGCCATGCATCGTGAGCTGGTGATGGTGAAGCTGTTGATGTATGTAAATTGTGCAGCACCGTCTTGTGACTCCACACCCTCCAACACGGTGACGCAATTCACCGTCCCCTGCTACAAGACATATCACATACACACGCACAAGAGGCAGCAGATATCAAGAGATGATCGTAAAGCCTGAGAATTGATGCTAAATGCGTGATACGCGCCGCTGCGCTAAGTGACGGATGGTAAAACCCCCAACCTCCGGGCCGCAAAAGATGGGTTTTGGAGCGACGGGTAAGCGAGACGACGGACTCATGATTGATCCAAAGCATTCATCTCCATTCCGGTCGAAGCATGCGGTCGAAGCCCAAGACAAACAGGTTTATCGTTGTTGAATTAGGTTCTTATCAAGTCTGCGAAGGTGTCACCCACTTTCGGGGGTGTCTTCTCCACACACACATACACATTGTCGACACTGAAGATGTCTTTCCCAATGCGTGTTGATGTGGTGCTGCTACAAGACAATGTAAAACAATAGCAAAGTGTTGGTTGCAAAATCCAATAGACACCGCAACCGCTAACGAGCTTCTCCAGTAGAAGTGTAACGTGTGAGATTTCAAACCGAAGCACCAAGAAACGGAACACGTGGTACCACGCAGACAACGACGAAGAAACCTTCAATACCTATGTTGAACATAAAATAGCTCTCCCTCTCTCTCTCCCACTGAAGCCGCTCAGAAGCGACACAACAAAAACTTGATCTCGAAATAATGTTTCAAATAATGGTTCGATTGTTTGTCGGCCGTTGCTGATGACTGATTGCGTACGACTTCCTTCCACGCTGCTCCCGCTGCTGCTGCTGCCAGAAAAGCATCCAACCTGTGGACGCTTGAGGTGCAGTTGGGGAAGAGGGACAAAGCGTATTGATTCCGTTCACAAAATCGATCGAAACGCGCAGCCAAATGTCTGTCCCGTGTCGCTTGCCGTGTACCGAGCAGCAACATCAAACGCTCACAGCAGCATAACAACCGCACCCGCCCGTGTTTGGCATTGGTGGGGCACAGTCATTGCATGCGCCTATGCCGGGGAGGAAGGCATGCAGGTGCAGGTGTACGAGCAGGCATGGTACGGCTACAACCGAACAACGGTGCGCTTGGGACAGGCACAAGTTGGCAAAGATAATGTTGATGACGACGACGCCATCAACACACAGCCCCTAGATGCCGCCTGCGTCGAGGTCTCAGGTCTCAATGGGTCTCCGAGCGTTCACACAAACGTGCAAAGTCAGGGATGGGCAAACGATGCTTAAGGTGTTTTAGAATTATCGCTTTTTTATATAAACAAATATTTGGCCTTGTTTTCAACGATCTTCTTCGTTCTTCTCGTTGGAAATTTTTAGTAAAATTAAAATTTCTTAAATCATTACAGTAATTATGTTATTGGGCTGGTGAGCAAGTTTCAAGCGTATTTCATAGATTAAAGATGTTCGTTTGCATTTTAATATTAAAGAATACTGTTTTATCTGGTATATTATTATACCATTTATTGTTAAAACTGTTTATTATTTATATATTATGCCACACTCGAGGCTCAATTCTCAATCTGCATCATAGGGAGAATAGGAAATGGACGAAAGAAATGCACCGATTTATGTGTAACCCTTGTTAGTCGAGGATTACACAACTCAGACCGTTCAACTAAAAAGAACCTTTCTCCAGCGTCAAACAATGCCTTGGGTTAATGTGCTGTAAATGACGACCTACTGCTGCTCTTATAAAGAATGGAGTAAAATAAGATATTTCCGCTTTTTTATTTCCTAGCTGTCAATGTTTGACTAGTTGCAACAAAAAATTCTTTAAAGTGTCACGATTGTCAACAAAACTTCATTGAATAGCCCTGAAATGTACAAGAATCGAGTAGCCGCTTGCACAAGACTGTGATTGACATGTTTGACATAACGCAAAAGTTCAAAAAATATTTCACACAATTATCGATTCGTCTTTTTGCACTGATTTTGTAAGACTGAAATTCTACCAAAATACTAAATACCAAAATACCCATGCACATTATCAACAATTATATATAATCATTTGAGCCCTGCCACTGCCAGTAGTGTTGTAATATTGCAATTATTCATCACCAAAACATCTAAATACTAGGATTGAACTTTTTATGTTTTATTGGAACTTTTAGTAATTCAAACAGCTTGACTCTTAACCGGGAAAATATTTAATATATGGCAAATAAAAAAAGTTTTATTTGCTTCACTTGCGATTCTTACAGCCTCGATTATGTTCTAGTATTATTCCAATTAGAAACTGCAGAAGTTAAAAATCTCATTATTCCATAACTGTTATTGAATTCCTTTAGTTTAATCTTCACGTGGAATCGGTTTATGAAATATTTAACAATAAATAAAACTTGTCTGATACAGCCATAATATTTGTGCGACTCAACAAAATACCCAACATGGGTTCAAGACCAGTTTGGACCGAACAGGATATGCTATCAAGCTCCAATAGGTAAACCAATCGGAACCATACAGCACAGACGCCACATAGGCAAGCCAAGACGACCAACAGTGTTTGCAATATTAGAAAAAGATGAAAGACTTATAATACACAAAACCGCACCCAAAAGAAGAACCCAATCAAGATGCGATCAAATTATGACTTCAATATGGGAATTACAATCAACATAATTATCTTTATCGATCGAGCATTTGCCCACCCCTGCACGTAAAGCACATGGTAACCTTTGGCGCTCCAAACGCTCTGTGGCGGAAACATACCCCATCCCGCATGCCAAAGGTGCAATCTTACGTTTACATAACCCACCCCTCCAACCGTTCTTCTTCCACCGACAACACTCATCGATCGATTGCCGAAAGTCGAGCGACAAAACACCTTCTCTGCCAGCACACACCACACATTAGCCATTCAAAGCGTACCCGCCACAAGGCACACACGTGAGAAAACTTTGCAACGGCCCGGCGCGCTAAATGCTACTAGTACTGACACCCCTCCCTCCCCCCCCCCACCCTCTCTGCCATTATATTTCACTTACCTTTTCACCGAGCCGGAGATCGTGCGCTTGCCGTGTGCGGAACTGCGGCTCGCCACGCTGGTACACTCGGACGGCGGGCTTCTGAGCGAGCCGGCGGCGGTGGCGGCGGGCCGCCCCACCACCGTCGACGATGCACCTTTCGCTGCACCTGCACTGACCACTGCACTACCCCCACCACCGCCGCCGCTGCTGCCGCAGCTAATGCGCGACTTGACGTCACTGAAATTGCGCCGCATCACCGACTTATTCTCCGCGATCTTGCTCATCACCGCGTCCCACTTGTTCGGGGTGTTGGATTTTTTCACAAAGCTTAGATTGGACCCGGCACTACCACCGGCACTCGCACCACCACGTGCACTCACACCTCCTGTACGCGCACCACCAACACTCACCGCCGGGACACTGGGACGCTTATTTTCCTGATCACAATCGACGCTCTCACTACCGTTGCACTCCGCCGAAATGGCGCGCGAAGCTTCCTGCGAATCCTGCTTACACTGGCGCACCTTGCTCAACCGATCCGTGCGCGAGGAGGCACCACCGGAGGACGTGGTTGCTACCGTGGTGGACATCTCCACCACCGCATGCTGCTGCTGATGCTTCGTCCGCAGCCCGCGGTTCGCTTCGTTCTTCTGCTGCTTGCGACTGCCGTTAGCACCGTTGTGGTTGCCGCACGCCGCGACCGATCGCTTGCCACTGACGTCGTGGAAGCTGCTGTCGGAACAGCGCGCAGCGACGACGCTTCCAGCAGCAGCAGCACCAACACCAACACTACCAGGCGAACCAGCTGTCGGACTCGCGCCGACAACGACGACGCCGCTGCCACCGCCGCTGCCACCAATATCAACGCGCCCGTCCGGCTGTTGGTGGTAGTGGTGCGGCGTTTGCTGCTGCGCTTCGTTCGCCTTCGGCGAAGCGAAGTCCGCCGCGCTTCCACCTCCGACTCCCCCGGGACGTTCCTCGGGCGGCAATGGGCGCGTCTCACCCTCACCGCACGCTGCGTCATCCCTCGGCGCTCCCGCGGCCCGCACAAAGCTCTGGCTGTTGCTGCTGCTCATCGTGTCCGTCGACAGGGACTCGGGGCTCATGTCATCGCTGGCCGTCAGCTGGTCGCCGCCGCCGTAACCTCGCCCCGCGACGGCCGCCTGCTGCTGATCGTCCGCCCGCCGCTGCACCAGGTCATCGTCGGCCCGGTTTTCCACGTCGGTGAAAATCCCGCTCGACTCCATGCACGAGTCCTCGTTCTGGGCGGCGTCGTCCCGCTGCTGCTGCTGCTGCTGCAGCTCGGCATCCTCCTGCTCGTCGATCGCATTGAAGATGGCATTGGCGCCTGGCGCACCCGCCCCACCGTACAGCTGGCCGTCGATGATCTGGGCCCGCCGTGCGTCCCCCCGGTTGTACACGTCGTCCGCATCGCTCTCGGTGAAGAAGTCCGAATCCGTCATCGGGTCCTGGCGGCGTGGTACCGCCGCAACGGCCGCCGCCATCATCGGTTGCCAGGCGCCTCCACCGCCGGCCGCAGCCGATTTGACACGGGGCCCGTTCGAAGGGGAATGATCGGCACCGCGGCTGGCAGGCCGCGACATCTCCCCATCGCCCTGGTACCCCGTATCCAGGCTGGTAATGCTCGTGATGCTCGTAATGAAGCTGTTCGACACCTTCGACGAGGTGGCCGACTTTGTCATCTGATCCGTTTTTGGGTCGGAGTCGGCCTGGGACAGCTCACTGACGCCGGCACCACCACTGGAAGGTCCACCGGCTGCCCCAAGCACACCTCCACCACCACCACCACCACCACTTCCGCTGTACGGTTGTGGACCGCCCGTTATGAGCAGCAACTCAGCCGGCAGCATAATGTCCGACATGTCCGTCTTGACGCCCACCGGGTCGAGCGGCAATTCCTCCGGCGACGGTGTCTGATCGATCCGGCAGTGATGCTGCAACGCACCGTGCTTGTGATGCAGATGGTGATGATGATGCCCCGCTCCGCCACTACCACCCCCCGCACCCACATTCAGCTGCAGCTCCAACCCGGCCGCACTGGCCGCATTGTTCGTGTTGTTCGTGTTGGTGGTGGTCGAGTCGAGAAACTCCTTCATCTGATCGGGCGTCAGGATGCCCAAGCTCTCGTCCATCTCGAACGAGCCCTGCTTGGTGAGGGAGCTCGTGGGCGACTTCAGATGCGGCGCGGGTTTGGTGAGCGAAAGCGACGAGTCGCACAGCTCGATCGAGCAGTCCAGCGTACACTCGGTGAGGTCGAGCCCGAACGAGTACCGCTGCTTCGGGGCTGGCACTGTGCTGGCCCGACCCTCCAGATGGCGCCGCAGCACGACTTCCTGCTGCTGGTAGCTCGGTGGCAGCTGCTCCTGATCGCTCGGTTCGGGCTCCTCCAGGCTCAGGTCGAATATCTCCTTCCCAGCGCTCACGTCCGCCTCCAGGCTCGCTTCCCGCTGCCGATCAATCGTTCGCCTGCCCTGGTCCGGGTGACTACGCTGCTCCTCATCCTCACCATCACTGAACCGCTCCAGCTCGGACGGCACAAGCGTCCGGTCCTGCGCGCTAATGTCCATCAGCATCGTGCCGCTGAGCTGCCCAGCTGCCGCCAGCTGCTTCATCTGGCAGCTTCCCGCTGGAATCGCCATCGAGTCCGAATGGAACGTTGAGCTAAACACCGGACCCTGCCGGCCGCCCGTCGCCGCCGCGTCGTCCTCACCGAACTGCATCAGGTTGAGCGATTCCTCCAAATTAAACGCCAGCCGATTGGACTTCCCCTTCCCACCCAACAGCCCCCGCTGCTCCTCGACCGAGTGCGTGCGGTTGAGCACGCTATCGCCCGGCGCCGGACACGGCTCCCGGCCCGCCCCCTCCCCGTACAGCAGCTCCTGCGTAATGTTCGGTATGCTTTGCGTAAAGTTCAGCAGCCGCTCGTTCACCATCGTCGAGTTCAGTATCGGGGGTCGGCGCCGCCCCGCCTGCCCACCCTGCTCCTCCTGCTCCTCCTGCAGCAGCAGCTCCCCGGCCGACGGTCGGCGCCGAAACGGCATGGTGCGCGTAACGTCCAGCACGGGCGAAACGATGCTTTCGGTGCTTTCGCGGCGGAATGTTTTCGTCAGCCCGAGCACCGCACCGCACGTGGAGAGCGAGGTATGGCTGCGGGTGTGCGTCAGGCTCATGACGGGTGGGCGCGGTCCGTCGCTGGTCAGGGACTCGCGGGACGACTTTACGAACGTGCCGCTGCGCCGCACCTCGTACGTAACGTTCCCATCGCGCTGCAGCGTTACGGTGTGCTCGTTCCGGTGGCTCGGCGCGCTCGGCGGGAGTAGGAACGTGGCCGGTTCCACCTCCCCGCACGGCACCGCAGGCGGGTCCAGCAGGTTGTCCGTACTGTTCGCACCGACCAGCTCGAGCGATTCGTCTACCAGCATCTGCACGGTTGCGTCCGGGCCGCATGCGTCCTGCTCATTGTCCCCGTCATCTTCATCGTCGTCGTCGTCGCTGGGGATTGCAAACTCCCGGCGGCAAAGTTTAATGTCCTCGAGCCGTTCGGTCGTGCCGGCCGTGACCAGCTCGAGCTTCTTGAGAAAGGGCAACCCGCCGGCCTGCGGCTTGCCGGCCGGTGTGGCGAGTCGGAGCAGTGCCGGGGCCGGCGTAGAAGCGGCCAGCAGTGGGAACGGGCTCGGCTCACCGCCCGACAGCTTGTCGCCGGAGTAGGACCGGGCGATCGAGATCGCGCCGGAGCGGGACGGTGGCCGCAGCAAGCTGATCGGTGTGGCCGGTGGGGCCGCCTGGTGTGGTGGCCGCTTGGTAGGGAGCCGCACCGCACTGCTCGGTAGGCGAAAGCTGCCCGGGACCGGTATCCGGCTGCCCGCACCGTCCAGCCGGGGGATGCGCGATTGGGTCGTGTCCTGTGGGCGAGCAAAGAAAACACACAATTAGCGTCACAAGCACAGAGGGAAGTGCGAAGCACATTGCAACGGGGATTAAGGAGCGTCAAACCGAAGGTGAGTGTTAGTCACCTCGCAGGAAACCTCACAACTCCGTCCGGCTTCCGTCGTCGGCCGTTTGAAGTCACGTTGGTTTGGAAGGTGATGCGGCGGCAGGTCTGTGGATGGTGCACATGCTGCCCGCGCATCGATTTGTACACTTTGTAATGCTCGTGTTGGTTGTGAGGGGAATTGTATTTAAATTGTATTTACGACAGCTGACAGGGAACGCAGGCAAAGGCTATTAAAATCAACGTGTGCTTATCATTTCCCTCTAACCGAATACTTTGTCATTGCAGAAGTTTAAAATAACACAAAAAACTAAATATATTTTTCACAACACTATCTATTATCTATATGATGCGCGATTTTATCCTATAAAAATACGGATTCAATATAGTTCGTTTCAAAATTTGTTAAATAAAAAACATTTATGCATCGACAATTAAAATTAGAAACATTTTACATCTTTTTGGATTTGTATCGTTGTAAGTTTAATTTATGAAGTTTATTTTTAATTATTTAATTATTTTTAAAGCGACTTTGGTTGCATTTACAGTGGAGCGCCGTTTATCTGGGCTCATCGGGACTCGACCTCGCCCGGATACTCGAATAACTCGGTAAATGAGTCAAGGTATATATTTTATCACAAATTCCTGATATTCTTAAAATGTATATAACCTATACTTACTTACTATAAAACCTAGTAAGTTTTTTAATCTTCATGTTTTCCTATGTGAATATTTGAAATGTTGCCATGAATTATAGCGTTTTGTGTTATACAGGGTTTTCCAGGAGTTCTCATAGCTGTGGGACACTCTATTGACTGCTTCTTACGTGAAATGAACTTAATGTAATTGGAATTGGAATCTATAGGACCCTTGTAGGACATATCAGATAGGAATTTCCAAGTAGCCTGTCCAAAAAGGGTGGCATAGTGTCCAATTCCCATCATATGAAGTTCACTTCCCTTTAAGAAAGAGTCAAGGAAGTGTCCCACAACTATGAGAACCCTGGAAAACCTTGTAAAGGCCGGGGGACATTGTCCGTACTCGCTAGTGTAATTTCGATTTTCACTAGCGCATCTGGCGGCGGCTGACCGAAGCATTTTGCCAAACAATTTGGAGCCGCTTCTGGAAATATGTTATTTGTCTATGTTTTTCAATTGAACTGGACTGGATAAGCTTTGTAATTGATAGATAACTATGTTGTGCAAGTATTTCAGCAATTTCGTATTTAAAAAAACGTTGAAAAACTACCAAATTTTGAGATGCTGCACGACCTCGATGATTGAAAAAAGCTTCCATCAGCCGCTAGTGAAAATCGAAATTACACTAGCGAGTACGGACAATGTCCCCCGGCCTTAACAATGTGCTCTGATATTCGTTTCTTTAAATAACCTCCGCAGCATGCAATGTCACATTTGCATTGAACTGTCATTCCTCAACAGCACGGATAAACGGGCAACCGGATGAAAGGTACCCGAACAAACGGCGCTCGGCTGTATTTTTGAAGTTTTTGTCAAGAATTTTTGATATTTTGATTTTATTTAGTGCCAAATCATGGACGTGAGTAACGAATAACGACGATTAAGTAAGCGAGATCAATTCATAAATCAAAATAATGAAATCGATTGGTAATAAACTGAATACAAATGATCAGAGAAAAAACGGTAAAACAACAAAAAATGCTCTAAGTACAATTATGAAGGAAATCGAAATAATAAGTAAAAGATATGTATGAGTCAAACAAAAAATAATTTAATAAAACAATAAAGTTTTCAATTGGAATGAAGTATGTCAATGAAAACATACCATCAAGAAAATAATTTAAAAAGTATAAATCACACAGCAGCAGGTAAATAGAATAAATGTAAAGAATAATGCTTTTTTGTTAAATGTAAAATTTGAAAAAAATGAGTGAAAAATATTGGATTTTTCCCAAAATTCTAAGTAAAACCTAATTATTCCACAGGTTTTTAAATAAAGTTAGAACATGTATCCATTAATTTGTCGACTAGAAATGCTTTCATAGTTCATCAAATTAAGAACGGAACTTGGACAATATATCTCAGCATTTCACCAATCTCTCCATCTAACCAAGTGCTCCATTACCAATGGCTGCTCCTAATCCCAGGCTTTAAAAAAGTATCTTATACTACAAATCATGTTGCTCATAATCTAATGTATGAATTCATTACCATCTCACCGCAAAGTTCTATCCCGGCTCACGATCACACGCGTTAAGTTTTGCTAGAAATGGTGAAAACGTTAAACTTATTACCCGTAACATAGCATACCAAGTTTTTATTTAACAAAAAACTTTCAATGCAAACAATCATACAAATGTTTAAGCTACCAGAAACGTCGAATTATCATTTGCACCATAAACGGCCACGCCGAAGTCGGCAGTGCTGCTGAACCATGTCAACACGTTTGCGGCACGTTTTATGATGGCTGAAGCACTACTGCCGCTCCTGCCTGATCGTACGAAAGAAGCCAAGCCAGCACACCAACACCACCACTTAATGTATGCGAAATGAAACCAACCGTTGTGCTTACAGTGATACAGTGAAATGAGCGAAAGATACACAATTTATCGGTAAAGGGTAAACCGCACCCCGGGGGGGTATATGCTACATACACCCGGGCGCTGTATATCATCCGTCTTCAGCCCTCCCATCCCAAAGCTAACTACACAACATGCACAACCATCTTTTCTCTGCAGTTTGGAGTTTGCTTCCTATGGATGGATGTGTGTTGGGAGATTTATTCATGCTAATTAATGCCATAGATCCTGGATTATGTGATACGAGATACGCACGAGAGACGTCACAGGTACAAGCCGGCTAGACGATAGGCTAACAATGGCGTTTTCTCCTGTAGTTTTAGTTTACCACGATGTTTTTACAAGTAGAAAGTATTGAAAAAAGGTAAAATTAACATTTATAAAAGCAAAAGTAATACAGCACAATGAATAAAACCGATATTAGACATTCTCATCGAATTAATATAACAAAATATACAATAGATGCCGTTAATGTTTGCCTTCTAGTCACCATTTATTGACCGCCATTCTCAGTCTTTGCCTCGGTGCTATTAACTTTTGGCTGTAAAGGCCGGGGGACATTGCCCGTACTCGCTAGTGTAATTTTGATTTTCACTAGCACATCTGGCGGCGGCTGGTGGAAGCTTTTTTTGGTCATCGAGGGAATGGTTGTGTCGGATCTCAAAATTAATTAGTTTTTTCACCGTTTTTTTAATGCGAAAACGGGTGAAATATGTGCACAACATATTTATCTATCAACTACAAAGCTTTTCCAGTCCAGTGAAAGTAAAATACATGGAAAAACAACATATTTTCTGGAGCGGCTCTAAATTGTTTGGCTTTTGCTTCGGTCAGCCGCCACCAGATGCGCTAGTGAAAACCGAAATCACACTAGCGAGTACGGACAGTGTCCCCCGGCCTTAAGGAATTAATCCATACCATGTACATATTGTTAATTACCATATTTTGACAACTAATGTAATTCCATGCCTCAAAGAGCGTCTACTCAAGCCACCGGATTAATAATGCAATCAACATTAATACAATTATTACCATTGATATCCTATGCTAGCCAACTCCTTGATGTATAAGGAATGTCATAAAAATACTAATTCATAAATTTTGTAACAAAAAAAAAACAATCAAATTACAAAATTTTACAGTTGTGAACATTTATCACCTATCTCTGCTCACATACTTAGTTAATTAATCATGATTTTTTCTAAAGGCAAATTGATAGCTTAAAGTCTAAAATAGATTCTTTAGAGACAAAAATTTATGCACAGTGTCAAAAATCGGTGCTTATAGGGTCTACATTTGACGGCAACGACTGTTAAACTATTCAACTAAAAGAAGCACTATGAATATAAACCAAATCAAATCGAGTGGAACAATATTAGCACATATTGCAACTTTCAGACCCGTTAATTGCAGCTCGACAAACAAGCGTAAATGAATTTACATATTTTGACAAATTACTTGCTTCATTTACCACTGGCAGAGAAATCGTGCGGAAACAATTGAACGATGCATTTCCACAACAACACGTGCTTCGGTGCACTAGAAATATTTAAAAAAAGGAATACACGTACAACCATCAAAATATCGTCCTTGTTTACCATTGTGCTCTCTGTCTCCTCCACTCTTCTACCATAATTTGACAATACACAAACACGCTCGCATATTTTGTCCAAAATGTGCCCAAACGGCCACCATCAATTCGGGAAAACATTTGCGAGCCATTTATGCATTCACCCGTACCTGTTCGTGCATCCAGCCATCCCGTTGCACCAAATGCGTGCTTAATCAATCGATCAATGCTTTCGAGTGGCAAAACAGAGCCAACGAGAGCAAAAACAGCACTTATTTATTTGTTGTTTTGCTGCAGTTTGGTATGGGAAGCACAAACAGAATGTTGCCATGCCATTTTACAGAGCTCGATAAAGATTTATGTACTTTTTTTTGTTGTAGTGTGTATGCTCGTCTCTTTTTGCGTTCCATATTCCATTGCTGTATGATAGTTTTGGTTTTTTTTGCGAGTGAAATGTATGCACTCATCCAAACGGAAGCCGAAAGAGCAATGAGAATTGGAGCAATATTTTAACGCTCCCCCCACAAGAGGCACACACGCTTATGTAATATTTTCCGCACACGAACGAACGCGCTCCGGCAGTGCAGTGGAAAATCGCACTCGAACGCCTCCACACAGCATTTCGGCAACCGTTTGATCCTCGAACGCGCACAGCACGGCACAGTGGCATAAGAGGACGCACCCATCATGTCAGACACGCAGGAGGGATTTGGCTGTGCGGTAACGGATGGCTTTGTTTAATTTATTTGTTACGCCGGCAATACACACGTTTGGAGAGCATCGGGGTTTTTTAAAGCATAAAAGCTCCGAAATTGAAAAGAATTATGTTTTTACTCTTCTTGCTAATGGGCACGGGGCGTTCGGGGCAAATTGTTTGAAGCCGTGATGCACTAATTGATCGGTGATGGGCGTCGATGTGAAAAGGGGTACGTGATAGGTGGGGAAGGGAAAACAATTGAACGATAATTAGAGGCCGGCAAACACTTGGTCAGTGGTGTGAATGATTGTTATATTACATCATCGTAATTACGCTCCAAAAGGGGATCGCTCACCAGGGACAGTCGAGTTTAAATAGGTAAGATATCACACTGTTAAAGTTTGCATGAATTGTTAAACGATGTGTATGAAATATATCAAAGTGTTTATGACACTTTTGTTCGAAGATTTATATTAAAATTTAAAAAAAAATATTGTAGGCAGAGCATGTAATAGTGTCGAAACTCTTTAAATATTCAGCCTAATACAGTAGAACGTCGATTATCGGGGGGCGGATTAACCGGCGGGCGGTTTAACCGTGCGCATAAATGTGACAGCTGTTCAAGCGTACAGCGAACATTTGCAGCGATAGACAAGTGGGCAACCAGTTTTTTGTACAGCTCTGTAGTGTCTAGTGGTGTTTTCGCAAATCATTTTTGTTCATGAACAATTGTCAAACCTATAGTTATTGATTAAAATAATAATCTACTAGTGATTAATCGATTAATTGAAGGTGAATTAATCATAAAAATAATGGATTTTATATTTTTCATATGAATTTGACATTTCTTGGACCATTATCCGTGCAAATCGATAAACCGGCAACCGTCCGGTCCCGAGCTACCCGGATAATCGACGTTCTACTGTATACATAAATAAGAATCTATTCACAATGGAAATGATTTGAAAAGAAGAAGATTATTTATAAAGATAAGATTAAATTTTGAATGGCAACAAATGTTTCAAAAGAAGATAAATAAAGAAATGTTTAGCTCAGTAAATACAATTCATCTTGAATAAAATAAACTAGTCAAAGAGCGAAGGTATGATTTGCTTAAAGAAGAACAAAGTCCTAATCTTTGAGAGCATTTAAAATCCCTTCTAAGTGAAATTTTCCCAAGTTTTATTAACAAAATACCCTTTTAGACCGAATAAAACCCTACAAAAACATCAATAGAAGGTTCACATTTGTAACAAAATCAAAGAAGAAGAGAAAGTAAATTAGATAAGTAATATTTCTAGTAAAAACATATACTAAACCATATAATTCCATGCACTTTTAATCTGAATCTAAGTTTCTGTTATCCAAAAAAAAAAATAATGCTCTGAATAGTTGGAAAGGCTCAAAAAAGGAAGTATATACTAACAGAGCTCATTGTTTCCAATTATCAATTGTTTAAAAATGATGTAGTTATAAAACATTAAATATAAAATATATAAAATTGATGTACAATAATTTGTGAAATACATCATGTTTTGAGCAACGTATCTTTTTTTGCAAGAAATTGCTTACCAAAATAAAAAAAAAATCATAACAGTCTTTTTAAAACAACCAGAAACTGCAGCACCACTACAAACAATAAGTTCTGCAAGTACTACAACAAAAAGGAACACTCTCAAGTGCAACGGAAATTAAACAATGCTTTTAGCGCTGCGCCGGGATGCATTTATCATTCACACCGTAGCAACAATCAACGCTCGCAAAGCATCCCACCTTACGCGAATCCTTTTGCTCCATTTACCCGAGACCGTGAGCACCGGGATGCCCTCCATAAGAGCCAGGAAACATGAAAACTGCAACGAAAGTAACGCAAAAGCGCAACCACTGCCATTGCGTAACAAACGTGCACACACAACCGGCAGCCGTCAGATGGATCAACGAGGGGGAGTCTAAACTCCGACTCCGCAGCAAAGAAATGCCCGACAACTGCCACACTGCCGGAAAGGTTCTTATTGTTCACGTGTCCTGGCTGGTGAAATGTACAGCAACCGGGCGCAGCAGCGACAAGGTCACGCAAAGAGCGTGGGATCTTTTCAAATTTCCTTGAAATATTATACCTTCATATCCTAAACGCCACAACGCAGCGCCACTTCCACTTCCTGTTTGCTGTGGCTTTCCCAACTTTATGGTGTAGTTTAACCGAGAGCCGTACGCCATCGTTATTGTGCACGGTGGCACAACACGAAACACGAGTAGCATTCTGTCTTCTCTCGCCCCAAACAAACCTAGCCGGTGGAAAATGAAGCAGGGCTATGTGGTTTGAAAATCCCGGAGAATCCTTATTTGAGCCGCTTACTCGTCAAAAGGACAGCAGGCGGGCACCTGGGACGGAGGTGAGCACGAATCAGAGCACTTTACCGAAACTATAAGCTCCGATGTTCCGATGTGAATCCTTCCAACGAAAGATGACTCCAACAGGAAGTGGTTCTTGTTCTGAATGACAGCCGGCAGCAAGGTTTAAAAATCGCTGCCACGTTTTCCCACAGCCAGTTCTGATCTCCGGAGCATAATCCACTGCCAGCGCTTCGGATGTGCACTCGGACACTGCCCTTCAATTTCTCGATTTGCTCGGAACCATCGCGCCACTAGGCTCACACAATTTATTGCAATTAATAACGCTTACACAGACTTATCGGATAATTGCCATCGGAGGAAAGTGCCTGTCTGGCTGCCTGTCACATGGGACAGAATTTATGTGAGGCACCACCATTGAGGCAGCTGATTGTTATCGACCGTTGCAGCCACAAACGAATTCCAAATCCAAATGCTACCGTTATCGGGCGAAGTGCTCGGTAATTGATTTTAGCCCCAAACCATCTCACAACTATTGAAGGAAATTTGTGTGCAACCGTACGATGACTACACCACCTTCAGGTGGTAGGGTGGATTGTACATCTCTGTTAGCAGAGTGTTCCGCTGGGGATCGATCAACCGGGCGCGATTATGAAGAGAGCGGCTAGAGAATCAGAACCATAAAGGGTCCTTCCGTTTTGATTGGAGAGTTTTTTGTTCTTCTCTTTCCTCTGAAATATTCTCTTAATTATTCTCCAAGGAGCGCTTCATGCTAAATGAACAAATATTGAGCTTTTGCGTTTGGTGGTTTCTTACCTAGAGTAAGCTAGCACAAAGGGTCCGACAAAGCGTGGGCAGTGTTTGGTTAAAAATTTGAATAAACTTGAAGACAAAGTTTAGGTTCAAAGAAGCTGTTCTTGGAAAATAAATTCAATAAGTTGAATGGAAATTCTTACATCGTGCAACGGTGCCCTTTCAAGGTGATTGTGGTTGTGCGTTATGAGTTTATTGAAGTTTATTATTGAATTTATTGTTTATTTTTCATAAACAGTAACACATTTATGTATCTTTGTAATATAGTGTAATAATCATCTTCATTCTTCTCACAAAATGTGAGCAATTTACAAAAACTGCATTACAGGGTTTTCGAGGATTATAAAGACATGTTTAGTGAGTTGTAGATTCGTTCAGGCATATATTAGACTCTTTCAGCGAGATATAGAATTTTTCGGAAGTCAGGTTTAGACATGTTCGGTTATACTGTAGAGCTGTCACTTTCGTGCCCCTTGGACTGCAGCTTGGATCATTCTCATCAGGAGGTAAACAAACGGTTTTCGAAAAAATATGCTTTTTTCAACTAATTCATGTATTAAACAGCTTGAGGAATAATTATTAGCTATTTTTAGGATATTTAAGAATGAAAACTTGAACCCAGCGGTACAGTGTGTAAACAAAACAAATGACAGCACTACAGT